>JAULJZ010193057.1:0-20690 GCA_032270985.1 Heliamphora pulchella | reverse complement strand
TAGGATCCCCCATATGATGACGATGATGATATTGATGATTTATTTTGATGTGTTGAATGATTTTGATGATGTGGATGCTGATTGATGATCGGGATTTGAACCTAATTTAGATACCTTTACAATATAGATTAAAACAGTAGGAACACTAGGATTTTTGAATAAACAATGAAAATGGGTAATTATTTTAGTACAACGCACAAAAGAAAAAAAACATGAAAAATATGGGGGGGAATTTTTGTTTTTATTTTTGGGGCATGAAAACAAAAAAGGGGGTAGTTTTCAAAAATTCTAAAAAGTTTAGAGACAATTTTGTCAAAAATCTTAAAATTTGAAGCAAATTTTTCTTCAGACTTTTGAAATTTAAGGGACATTTTTAGGAAAATTTTTGGAATCCTTAGAAAATTAGGGCAAATTTTAAGAGAAATCCTGAAAAAATTTTAGAAATTTTTAGAAAATCTTTAAAAATTTTAAGAAAATTTTGAGAAAAATCCAGAACAATTTTGACAAAAAATTTTAAGAAAATTTTAGAAATTTTTAGAAAATCCTAGAAATTTGAAAAAAAATTTAGAAATTTGGGAAAAAATTTAGAAATTTGAGAAAAATTTTAAGAAAATCCTAGAAATTTAAGAAAAATTTTAAGAAAATCTTAGAAATTTTTATAAAATCATAGAAATTTTTAAAAAAATTTAGAAATTTGAAGAAAATTTTAGAAAATTGGGAAAAATTTTAAAAATTTGAAGAAAATTTTAAGAAAATCCTACAATTTTGAGAAAATTTTTAAAAAAATCATAGAAATTTTTTGAAAATTCTAGAAATTTTAAAAAAATTCTAAAAATTTGAAGAAAATTTTAGAAATTTGAGAAAAATTTTAAGAAAATTCTAGAAATTTTTAGAAAATCCTAAAAATTTGAGAAAAATTTTAAGAAAATCCTATAAATTTTTAAAAAATCCCAAAAATTTTAAGAAATTTTTAGAAATTTGAAGAAAATTTTGAGAAAATCCTAAAAAATTTTAGAAAGTCCTTGATATTTTTAGAACTTTTAGAGAGTTTTTTTTTTAACGCAAAAAGATAAAGATTTGCCTGGTGCACCAGGACTTAGGGTACCTAGTTTTCTAGGGCTTGAGAGAACCGAAGGGTCGTCACTTACACTCGAGCCTAGGATTTTGATTTCAGATATTTCTTTGCACTTGTGCTCACCCGATCTGTTCTTTACATATCTTTTATTTGCCCTCTCTTTACAGGCTGGTCACTACGTCCGAGGTTTCGGAGGTTCAACCTCCGGGGAGGTGTTGGAGTGGTATGATGCCCTCCCTACTACTAGCCAGGCTTATATTGATGCCTCTGGCCTTGCTTGCTTCATACCCTTATTGGTTAGGACGAGCAATGACCGGGTCTGGCTGACGGCCCTGGAGGAGCGGTGGTGGGATACCACAATTACCTTCCACTTCACCACATTTGAGACTACTCTGATGCTTTTGGACTTCGCACTGATTACTGGTATCCGGGTGGGCAGTGCCCCTGTTCCATTTGATCCTACCATTGCGCAGTCTACTGATGCCTTGATGTACTTCCTTGGGGCCATTCCGGCGCAGATGGACAGAGACCAGGTCCGATATACCTGGTTTTTCAACCGTTTCTAACACTTCCAGTGCACCGAGCCCCGCCATTATGAGTGGATCGTCCGGGGTTTTCTTATGTATATGTTCGGTACCTCCTTGTTTTCGAACAAGCAGAACACCGTTCATTTACACTACTTGGGCGGCCTGGCTCATCTTGATCGAGTTGCTTCGTACGACTGGGGAGGCGCTGCCCTAGCTACTCTCTACAGGTTCATGCGGACCTTGACCCGGTTCCCCCAGGAGCTCAGCATCGGGGGATAGTAGAGGGTTTGTGAGGTATGATTTAGTTTCTGCGGTTCTTCATCTATTTCTGTTATCTATTATTTCTGCTTGCTGACATCTTCTTCTTTGCAGTTATGGACCTATGAGTTCCTCGGGCTTCACGTCCCCGCGAACTCTGCGGCAGACCCTCTGGTTATTCCCCGTGCAGCCCGGTGGTCCCGCGGGCTGAAGGGGAAGAAGGCCGGAGGGAAGGACCTTGACCGATTCCGGGTGTCTTTGGACCGGCTGACCCCTGACCAGGTATCTTTGCTTACCATTCAATACACTGCTTTCTATATTATATTGCTTACTGCGCTGTTCACTGTACTGCACCGTACTGTTCTTTATTCCGTTCACTGTACTTCACTGCATTGCACTGCACTGGGCACTGCACACTACACACTGTTCATCATACTATATGTCTTACTGTTCTTTGTATTGTACTGTGCTTTGAACTGTCACAGGTCCACTAGGATGCCTGGAGAGGGGTAGAGGATCGGGCCGGCTCAGACTTGATGCGCAGCCGCGACACTGCTGCGAGGCGTATCCTACTAGAGGGTCCATTTGGGTGGGAGTACTATCTGGGAGAGCGAGTGGTTTGCCAGTCGCTCGGCCTGGATTACTTTTGGATCCCAGAGGTTCCGCCGGCCTGTATGCGCCGGACTGAAGATTTGGGCCCTATTGACCTGCTGCTGGAGACAGTGGGGAGCCCGACTATGGAGCTGCTCGTAGCGGAGGGAGATTATACTGCCTGGGCCCGGGCTCATCTGATGGGACCACTATGACCTAGCCTGGTTGCCCCAGGAGGCAGGAGGCGAGGACAGGCACCAGAGGCTGCTGATACTGGTGCTGCTGGTGCCGCTGCTGGAGCTACTAGTGCTGCTGGAGCTGCTGCTAGAGCTAGGGCTAGGGCTATTGAGGTACCTTGGACGGTGTCGTCCTTCAATGCTTAGTATCCTTTTGATATCCCCGTCCCGATTCCTCCAGCCCCGGAGTTTCGGCCAGAGCATGCCCAGGTTTGACTCTTTTCTCACTATTTCCTTTTTGTCTTTCTTTATTCGTAGACTACTCAGTTCTGTTTTATTTCTTGATAGACGGATCAGGTTTGGCTGGATCGCCTTACGCGCAGCTGGGGTTTCATTCTTTCCCTTGCGAGTGAGTATCTCTTCTTGTGCATTGTTATTATATTCTGTACTTTATTCTTATTCATGCTTCTCTTTTCTGGCTCCGGTAGCTGCTGGTGTAGTACCGCCACCGGCCCCTACTCAGCCTCCTGCCCCAGTTCCGGAATGCGGTCGTGGGTCCCGCGCTTCTTCTCGAGCGCGTCTTCGAGGATCTGTTTCTTCTGCCCGGAGTCGCTCCAGAGTTGTCTCCTCCTCCTCTGACAGTGACAACGGTGATGAGTTCGACAGACTTTTCGAGGATGATAGCTCGAAGGAGGTCGGTCCTTCTTCCCGCCGAGTCCGCCCGAGGCATGAGTGAGAGAGAGAGCCTCCCCCCTTTCCCCAGTTTTGTTTATCTTTTTGATACATTTATTTTGATGGGCCTGCGTGTCCCAATTTGACACATTTGACATACACTTACGTGATCCCTGGGCGTGTGTGCTCCAGTTTACTGTTTTATTGGGCCTAGGTGCCCCAGTATTACTTTGCTACTTTTTGATGCACTTTGTGCCTTCGTGCCATCGTGCCATTTATTACTTCACATATTGCATGACTTTCCTTTATTTGCTGCTCAAACTGTCTTGGATGCAGAATTCAGATGACACAACTAATGTAGATCTCACAAACTGAAAACTGACTCACACCTGCCATGTTAGAACATGGTAGTCGCCATAATATAACATGGCGGTCGCCACTTTCCCAAAAAATTTACCTAGCGGTCGCCTGTTTCAAAATGGCGGTCGCTTGGTCAAAAAAATGATGTCACTGTACTATGCTTTTTGAAGTTGGCGGTCGCCAATTCCAAGACGGCGGTCGCCACTTTGAATGGGGCTTTATCTGAAATTTTGATTTTCTGCCTTTTTTAGCCTTATAAATACTAACCTAGAGGCTCCATTTGCTGTTATTCCGGCTCAGATGGCTTCTCCTCTTTCTTTATGGATTGAAGCATTTTCTCATATTGAACATTTGAACTTCGCCCCATTTGGCCTGAATGCTCTTTTCTCACTTAAAATCGTGGAAGTTAACAATCCCTTATTGTCAGCTGCTGCTCAACTGTGGGATCCGCAGTCTCACGTCTTTCGATTTGGCCTTGAAGAACTCTGCCCCATTGTAGAGGAGTTTGCTGCCATTTTGGACCTAACTCCGCGGAGTTCCATTGTTGTTCCCACTCCCTTTCTTTCTGCTCAGCGGCAGGTGGTACAACTCTGTGGTCTATCTTGAATGGAAGCTTCCCTTCTGATATCAAGTGACTGTCTCGACATTCCCTGGATTATTGATAGGTTTTGCCCTATCGGTGACCCCAGTGACCTTGGTTTTCAGTTGCGGTGACACTATGCGCTTTGCTTCTGTCTTCTTGCTCAGTATGTGCTTATTCCTTCTGACAGGCAAGTTAGCTGTGCCCTGGTTGACATTGCTGGTCAAATGTGGATGGGGAAGGACTTTGTGCCCCTTGTTTTGGCCAAGACACTACTGGGCTTAGACGCTTTTCATCGTGGTGAAACCACCACCTTTGCTGGCAGCTCCTTACTTCTTCAGGCAAGCCCAACATCTTTCTCTATATCAAATTCACTGTCATACAGCAAAGCCTTTCTCTTACTATTCTAACTCTTTCTACAGTTCTGGCTGATGGAGAAGGTGAATATTGTAAAGAAGCCTCCCACTGATAAACATAACGCAGCTGCTTTCCATTACCGCTCCCGTTATCAGATATGTAACACCGAGGCAGCTTGGCGACAGTATCTTTCCTCTCTGATAGGTCCAGACATTACCTGGCAGTGCTCTTGGTGGCGGAT
The DNA here is from genome assembly GCA_032270985.1 of Heliamphora pulchella. Taxonomy (NCBI): domain Eukaryota; kingdom Viridiplantae; phylum Streptophyta; class Magnoliopsida; order Ericales; family Sarraceniaceae; genus Heliamphora; species Heliamphora pulchella. The sequence continues at coordinate 15,853 of JAULJZ010193057.1, read as the reverse complement.
CCCCGCCATGACTTTGACTACTATGGACCATCCTCAGGTTCTGCTGGTCGGCCTACGTCAGACTACCTTCTATTACCCCCATCGGATCATGCGGCAGTTTGGTCGCAATCAGATTATCTTCCCCAGCATTCGAGGCCGTCTGTTTTCTTCTGCACTGCGAGCTCCTTTTCTAGCACAGTATCGGGATGCCTGGCCTTCTCGTTCACGTATAGAGATGCATGAGTTGCAGTGTTCTGATCTTTCCGCTGAATACAAGACATGGCTGATACAGGATCGGGAGAAGAAAGATAAAGAAGAAGGAACACAAGCAGAAAATGAAGGAGAACTTGAGACCTCTTGCTTTGTTTCGAAAATTTCATAGTTTTCCCTTATTTTGTTTGTAGAGTTTGGGACTTGCGTGCCCTTTCTTTTATTCAAAACTTTGTAACGCTGATCGAAGTAATGATAAACTCCCATTTTATGTTTAAGATGGTTTAGATTTATCCAAAGTTTTAATGACTTTATTATCAGAATCCAGAAATTAATTTGTATTGGTCTTACTCAGATTCAAATATGGTTAATAATTAAAAGTGCGGCTGAATTTCTTAAAAGAAGCTGCCTACGTATCCCAAAAAGATGGAATCATGCCATAACGTAGTTCGGGCTCAATTTTTGCTCGAGTATTAACACTTTTTTTTGTGATGCCCTAACTTTTGCCAAGGTCGCCCTTTCAGATTTTCGGCCATGCGGGCCGCTTTAACTTTTGGCTGAGTCGCCCTTTCGATTTTCGACTCAGCGAGTTTTTATTTTTATCTTATTTTTACCTTAGAGATAGTATTTTTTGAGTTGATCGAGGTAACTAGAGTGGAGAACACATTGCCATCCAAGTCCCTAATAACGGCTGCACCACCGGTCATGATGGTTTTGATTAGAAACGGTCCGGACCAATTTGGCTTGAACTTGCCTCTCGGGTCAAAAATAAGAGATCTGATTTCTTTAAAAACCAAATCTCCTTCTCTGAGGTCTCGGGTCTTGACCTTTTTGTTAAATGCTCGAACTATCCTCCTTTGGTAACCTTGCACGTGAAATAGAGTCTATAGCCTTCTTTCATTGAAATAAGAGCAGCTCTTCCATCCGGTTCCTCTGCCATTCTGCTTTTGAGATATTGGCCTCGGCCATTACTCTTAGTGAGAGGATATCCACCTCAATGGGAAGCACAGCTTCCATCCCGTATACTAAAGAGTATGGCGTAACTCCTGTTGAAGTTCTGATTGACGTTCTGTATTTCCAAAGGGCAAACTGTAAATGTTCTGGCTAATCCTTATGTGAGTTAATCGTCTTTTGCAGAATTTTCTTGATATTCTTATGTGCTGCTTCGACTGCCGCTTCGACTGCCCCGTTGGTCTGTGGTCGATATGGCGAGAACTTATGAGCCACTATCTGGTATTCCTCGAAAAGATCCAAGACCTCCCCTTGGAAATGTGAGCCATTATCTGAGATAATCTCATGGGAAACTCCGTACTGGCAAATGATATTTTGCTTGATAAACTTAGCAATGTGGGAGGCTTTCAATACCGAGTAGGAAGATGCTTCTACCCACTTGGTGAAATAGTCAATGGCCACTAAGATAAACTCATGTCCATTGGATGCTTTCGGTGTTACTCTGCCAATCACGCCGATACCCCATACCGAGAACGGCCATGGTGACGTTAGGTTATATAGCTGAGACGAGGGAACATGCATAAGGTTTGCATGAATCTGACACTTGTGGCACCTCTGCACAAACTGTATACAGTCCGTCTCCATTGTCATCCAAAAATATCCCTATCGTAGGATCTTCCTGGCTAACATATTTCCACTCATGTGTGGCCCACAGACCCCAGCGTGTATCTCTTTCATCAGCTTTTGGCCTTTTTCAGTGTTTACACACAGCTTGTTGACCCCAGAATGTCCTCATTTGTACAGTCGACCACCACAAATAACAAACTATGCAAATAGTCATCGTATTACCCTTTTGTCCTTTTTACTAGCAAACTTGGGATATTCTCCTTTTTCTACGAAGTTCTGAATGTCAAAGTACCATGGAAGGCCGTCAATGCTTTCTTCAATGGCGGCTGTTATCTCATAAGCCGGCTTCCTCTTCTGCTCAATTATTAAGGGCCTCATATGGGCTCCGGGCGGTATGTCAATCATGGATGCTAGGATGGCCAATGCATTGGCGAACTTGTTCTGCAGTCTTGGTACATGGGTGAAGATCACCAATTCAAAGCACGGTATCAGCTTCTCTAGCTCCTGATGGTAGAGAATCAATGTCACGTCCCTGACTTTCCATTCTCCTCTAGCTTGTGAAACCACTAGTGCTGAGTCTCTGATGACTTTCAGTTTCCTTGACCCTAGTTCTAGGGGTGCCTCTAACCCAGCTAAACATGCTTCGTATTCGACCTGATTGTTGGTGACTTCAAAGTTGAGCTTTAGTGACAAAGGGACATGTGATTCATCAGGAGTGACAAGGAGAACTCCTATTTTATAGCTATATTGATTGGATGCACCATAGAAATATAAAGTCCACTTGTCATCCCCGACTCTCATTAGCTGTTCGTCTAGGAACTGGAACTCCGTGTCTTCGCCTTCTTCAATTGGTTGATCGGCCAAGAATTCTGCCACTGCTCTGCCTTTGACTGACTTTCGGGTAACATATTAGAGATCAAACTCAGATAATAACAGTAGCCATCGGGCTAGCCTTCCTGTCAGTGCTGGCTTTTCAAATAGATACTTCAACGGGTCCATTCGAGAGATGATGTTCACCGTGAAGGACAACATGTAGTATCTCAATTTTTGGAAAGCCCAAACCAAAGCCCAACATGTCTTCTCCAATGGCGTGTACCGTATTTCTGACTCGGTCATCTTTTTGCTTAGGTAGTAGATAGCCTTTTCGATTCCAGTCTCGCCTTCCTGCGCCAGCATACATCCCATAGCAGAATTAGTCACTGACAAGTAAAGGATCAGTGGCCTATTAGGTTCGGAAGGAGCTAGAATAGGTGGATTTTGTAGGTACTGTCGTACGGCATCAAAGGCGTCTTGGCATTTCTGATCCCATTCGAATTTGACTCCTTTCTTCAACAGACGAAAGAGCGGCTCGCAGGTAGTTATCAGCGTTGCGATGAATCGACTGATAAACTATATCTTACCCAGAAAACCCCTAACTTCTTGCTTGGTCCTCGGAGGATGCATTTGCAAAATTGCCTTGATCTTCGAATGATCCACCTCGATACCCCGTTGAGTGATCATAAATCCAAGCATCTTCCTAGCAGTAACCCCGAAGGCACACTTTTGTGGGTTGAGTCGCATCTTGTATTTTTGAATCCTCTCGAAGAACTTTCGTAGTACTGTTATGTGGCCATCCCGATCCTTGGACTTGACTATCATATCGTCCACGTACACTTCAACCTCCTTATGTATTATGTCATGTAGTAAGGTAGTGGCAGCCCTTTGTAGATTGACCCTGCATTCTTCAAACCAAACGGCATCGCACGATAACAATATGTGCCCCAAGGCATGGTGAATGTCGTCTTTTCTCTGTCCTTGGGATCCATCAAAATCGTGTTGTACCCAGAGAAGCCATCCATGAATGACAACAAGGCGTGCCCCGCTGTACTATCAACCAAGACATCAATGTGTGGCAGTGAAAAATCGTCCTTTGGGATGGCCTTGTTGAGGTCTCAAAAATCTATACAGACTCGGATACGACCGTCCTTTAAAATCAGTACGATGTTGGCTACCCATTTTGGATACTCGGTTACCATCAAGAACCTAGCATTGATTTGTTTGGCAACCTCTTCCTTGATCTTCAAAGCCCATTCTGGCCGGATCCGTCTTAATTTTTGTTTGACCGGTTTGGCATCAGGCTATAAGGGGATATGGTGCTGGACAATGTCGAGATCAATTCTGGGCATATCCTCATAAAACCATGCAAACACATCTTTGAATTCTTTTAATAAAGTTACTAATTGTTCTTGTTTAGCTAGGGATATCCCCGTCGAGTTCGGGGATATCCCCGTCGAATGCAAAATCGTCGGAAAGCGTTTGAAATAAATTAAACAAAACAGAGTAATCGAAAATCTTATTCATTTCATTTAAAATATAGGGGATTACAAACTCGATAGTAAGAGCACGGAGAGGAGCACCAACAGATGTGTCCTCGACTACAGACTCAGATTCAATCCCGGACTCAAGATAGGCAACTTGCACATTACAAGACTTGAGGGTCCAGTTTTTCACTTCTTTTGCAGTCGCGTCGACGATGAGCTTGGTGCAGTCGGCTGGTGCTCCGAAATGCATCATGAAGCAGCCCTGATTAGTTACCTGTAGTTGAGCCATTTTCTCATTAAACAGCAGTCCCATGTCAGTACCATCGAGCATGTCGGCCTAGTCTTCCTCCTGGACCTTCTTTTCTTCCTTCTCTTCTTCCACTGTTTCTTCCTCTTTCGTGTCGGACAACTGGTGGTTGAAAAAGATCTCCAACCCTGGCAGCTTTTGATTAGTTTTCTCATCGACCCATGGCTTTGGAAAGCCACAATACGAGAAATCTTCCCCTTCCTTGACGAAGTACCCATTGAGCGTCCTGGAATAATTGGCCTTTCGTCCCCTTCTAGGCCCTTCCAGATCTTCTTCCATTGGTTTATATCCAAGATCAAAATGGTACGAAGTTGGCAATACTTGAATGGATTCTGGGATTTCCTGCTGCTTACGTCCTAATCCCATGCCTGGGAAGAAGGATATTTTCTCATCATTGTTACAGCCCGCGGGTTGACATACCTTTCTTCCTCATTCATCATCATCTGAACAACCTGTTATTCATCAAATTGAAAGCCAATGAGCAATACATCATTCTCGTTATGCTGAACTTCCAACAGTGTTGTGCCCTCTCCTCCTCTTGGGGGTGAATGCTGTCTTCTCCGTAGATAGTCAAAACTACCCCGTTCTTTACCAATTTTAGTTTTTGGTGAAGAGTAGACGGTACCGCCTGGACATTTGGATCATGCAGCCATGGCCTGCCCAGCAGTAGATTAAAGGATACCGGCACATCTAGCACGTGAAACTCAACTAACGTCTTAAGTGGTCCTACTGAAACGGCGAATGACACTAGTCCTAGTACATCCCTTCTTGTGTTGTCATAAGCTCGCACTCCTTGATTGCAGGGAGTGAACCGGTCTAGCCTCATCCCTAAGCAGACGGCTATTCTCAATGGGCAAACGTTCAAGGCAGAACCATTATCAATGAGGGATATCGGGACCTATTTTTCTAGGCACTTGACGGTGAGGTGAAGCGGCTTGTTGTGACTTTTTCCTTCAGTAGGCAAATCCTTATCAGAAAAGGAAATGACTTTTGGTTCGGTGACCGGTAGAATAAGCCTAATGAGCTGCTTGGGGGTTACATCTATCGGGATACTGGCCTTGTTCAACACCCTCAAAATAGCTTACCTGTGCTTATCCGAAGTCATCAATAAGCCCCAAATACTGATGTTGGCTTGCGTCTTTTTCAATTGTCTCAATACAGCATCATCCTCCTCTTTTTGCTCTGTCTCTTTCCCTTTTCCACTCAGCTGTCCTTTCTCTAGCTGAGCTGGTTTGAAATGTCGTTCACTTCTAGTTAGGTGTGTTGGCCTGGGTTTGGGCCAGCATCCTGCCGTGGCGCAGGTCCGGGTTTGGGCCGAGTCATAGTCGACTTATGGCGCTTAGAGCTGTACCCTTTAAGGAAATAAAGTTGCGCCTTCACCACCACTTGCGGGTTTTGGTGAGATGCTAAGCGCTTGATCCACAATTAGTATAAGAGCGAGGTCTCAAGTTTGATTCCCCAATGTGGAAGGCCCTGTGTCTTGCGGGTTGTGCGGCAGGTGCTGGGGGGGATTGTTGGCCTGGGTTTAGGCCAACATCTTGCCGTGGTGGAGGTTCGGGTTTAGGCCGAGTCACAGTCGACTTGTGGCGCTTGGCGCTGTACCCTTTAAGGAAATAAAGTTGCGCCTTCACCACCACCTGCGAGTTTTGGTGAGATGGTAAGCGCTTAATCCACAAGGTGTTCCACGCCATCTTCGGGATCCCATAACCCTGGGCATCATATTATCAGTCTGTCTTACTTCGTTTACGTGCAGAGGGCTTTCAAACGCCCACAAATCATTTAAGTCACTATCAGCTGCCCTTTCCCTTCTTTTCTCGTCATCTTCAATGGTCCATGTATTGTCAACCTCCTCCCAGACGTCTTCTTTGATAAAATTCACTTGCTGTTCCTGAGCGACCCAAAAATCAATCCACTCAGCCCCATCAGATTTCAACACAATTCTTACTAGCCAGTAGGACTGCATCTCATCGACATTCACTTTCTCAAAAAGTTGGGGAAGGGTGATTCCATCAAGCGCATGGCCAAACCCATAAGGTCGAGTCGGGTAATCCAATGGCCAGTCATCTTCTTCATTGCGCTCCTCTTCTTACTGGTAGGCTTAGATTATCGGTTGATACCATTTTTAGTCACTATTATTCTATTCTTCCATCCTGTCTCGATTGCCTCTAATCATCATGAAGGAGCATGCTGTCTGATCCTCGGTTATTGAAACATGAGGGCGTGGTAGGTGCGCTGAACAGATGTGCTGACTTGGGTCCTCTGATTCCCCCAGAGACATGCAATTTACCCCAGTTTGCCTGGCATGATTTGGCAGTCTGTTAGTAGTGACATTCGATTTTGGAGTGACAGATGGTGATGGGATCACCTTGTTGTCAATGAGATTCTGGATCTCATGGTGGAGTCTCATACATTTGTCAGTTAAATGCCCGTGGCCTTGGTGGAAGGCACAATATTGAGAGGCATTGTATCTTGGGAGAAGTGGGTCTGGCACTGGTATGGGATGCAACGGCTTGATAAGCCCTTTCTCGACGAGTCAGCTCAGGGCGGTGGATAAAGAGATGTTGAGGGGGGTGAAGACCCTCCTTGATTTTTGTTGATGTTGGCCAATGTCTGACTACTGAAGGTTATTTGTTAGATGGGTGGATGCAGAAGGGTTCAAAAGGTTTACCTCCCCCGAGCGGGACACGAGATTAGTTGTAGCGGGTTGATTTGTGGGAAAAGTCCTTCTTGGTGGTTTCTGACTGAATTCTGTCTTCTCGATATCCCCAAATTGGATAGCATCCTCAATTTGTACCCAGCGTCGAACAACTATTCAAAGGTGGAAAGTGGCTGTGTGATGAGGTAGCGCTTTAACGAAAACTGTAAATTCTTAACCATAATCCTCTCCTACTCTTTCTCAGTTAGCCTGTTTGTCATTTTTGCAGCTTTGCGTCTCCAACGGGTCAGAAAGTCGACAAAAGATTCTCGATTCTCTTGTCGGGTTGTTTCAAGCTCTCGAGTAGTGACGTCCAGTTGGACATTGTAACTATACTAGCTGATAAAAGACGTTGCTATGTCTTTTCGAGTTCTTATTTTGGCTATATCAAGGGAGAGAAATCATTTTTGGGCTGCCCCAAAAAGAGATCAGTGAAAGAGCTGTGCCTTCAACTCATCATCAATTCCCATCGGCGGGAAGGTGCCAACATACATTCAGAGATGAATTCTGGGATCTCTGGTTCTGTCAAATTTTTTTATGTCCAGAATTTTGAACTTTTCCGATAATTTAGCATCTGGGAACAAGCAGAGCCCCCCTACATCGAGCATATATTTCTCAACTCCCTTGGCTTTTCTGAGGACCTTTTCCATCCTGTCGATCTTTTCAATCAGTGTAGATTCTCTAGACTGCGCAGTGTTTTCCTCCTCAACTATCACCTGACGAGGGTTCCGTGGTGGTGGTGGAACAACTTGCGGTCCATCGGGGACCTGGTTGTCATCCAAAAAGTCTTCGGCATTCTCATTCGTGTCATCTGGCTGTCCATTCACAACAAGGATACAGGCCTAAATTTCCCGGATCTGTGCCTGACATTGCACTTGAGTCTGGGTCTGCTGTTCTACAGCTCATTGTATATCAGCGATTGCCCTCTTTAGGGCTGTCAGATTCACCTCATTTTTTGCCATCTCAACTGACTGTTTGGGTACCCTACAGAGTCTTTCTGTTACTGACCTTTTCCACACACGTGCTGACTGTACTTTTCTCGGCCCAATGGTAAAGTCACAGAGAACACCTAGATTCCAAAAGCTGAGTAACTAGTATCAGACTCTTCCCGGACAAACATTCTAACAACAGGCAGCATATATCTCGGGTTCCCAAAATAGTGAATCATGAGCAGATAAACACGGAGATTGAAACAACGCCCCTGTTGGGCTCGTGTCGGCGATATAACAAGATAACTCAAAAATTGAAAAGATGGTTAAGAAGGGAAATTAACTAAATTCTAGAGGAAAAGCTCATTTAAAACGAGGAAATGGACAGCACTTTGGCATGAAAATAGAGCTACGTTAACCGGACTGGTTTGACCTAAAAATTCTAAGGAAAGATGGGAAGCATGACGATAGGAAAATAATTCTCATGGGTATTATAAGAGTTTAAAAGAAACGAGCCTATGTCGAGTATTTGGAGGAAACGAGTCTATGTCAAGGAGGAGGGAACTAATGACCTGGGAAGATCTCGGAGGAAAGAGAAGCTACCCTAGAAGTGTTAAAACGAAACACAAGCATAACCCCAGGAAGAAAACTACGATAAGAAAAACCTAATGTGGTCAGAAACAAAACCCGGATAAGAACCCGAAGGAAAAGCTAGCCTAGGCAAAGGATAACAGAAGACCCAGGTCGAACCCGGGAAAGGAATTAAGCTAATTCGAACAAATAATCCTAACAATAGCAATCAAAACATACAATAAAGAAAACACATAATCCTAACAGGGTTAGCAGCACCTAATTGGGGGGATTCTAAGTTTACTATATGCAAAAGGCCGATTTTGGTCAATCGAACAGGGTACCTTCTGAATAGAGCCGGGTATATACCTCCCATGCAGAACATGGTCAAACAGTATGGCCGAACTCTTTTACTGCACCTATGATAGCGTACAGTTAGTAAGGGTTGCCCGTCTTTCTAACAATCCCCGAAACGAATTAACGTTCAGGGCATCAGGTCGACTAGGCAGGGGGGTTTGAAGAATAATGCATATGCATGCGAAAATACAAATGAAAAATTTTATTAAGAACCAATGATGTTTTCGAGTCTAGTTCTCTTATTCGATTTTATAAACTAGTCCCCAGCAGAGTCACTAGAAAATACTGTATGACTCGGATTTGGGATTTAGAGGTCATTTTGGAAAAAATATTCAAAAATAAGGAATTCAAATAATATTTAGAAAAAAAATCTTTTAACACCATGAAAACCAAATTTTAAAAACCCTTTTTGTTGAAAATAGAATCGCCACTTAGTTGTTGAGAAAAACTATGAAAAATAAAATTGACTACTGATCTTTAACACGTTAACCAGAGAAATAGGGTTCGGGGGTTAAGGTACGAATCGGGAAAAGTGTTAGGCACCCCGTTCGCCCAACCGTAAGGTTGGCCTCTACTAATCATTATTGGTTCTTTAATATGATTTTTTAAATACATACAAATAAAAAAAATGGGGGTGAAGAGATAACATTCAAAATCAACTATAAAAAAAGTACATAGAATATGTACGTAACACTCCAAAATAAATAAGTGTCAAAAGAAAAATCTTAAATCCTATGGCATGCAATTTCTATCTAAATGATACATGAAATATACTCACATGCAATATTATTTTAAGCAATCTAAACTAACACGATTTGGTTAAAAGAATAAAATGCTAAAGTTGTTGAAATTACCTAAACATGAATTGCTAACAAAAAGAAGTTACACAATATGTACAATATGCATATTATTACCTAAAAGTTGTAAGAAGCATGTAAAACATTCTATGTTAAAAACTAACCAAAATAATAAAATCTAATAATAAACATTTTGTATTAACAAGCAAATATTTGAAATTTTAATTTGAAAAAGAAAGAAATAAAAAAACTTACAAAAGATTGATTAAATCAAAATAAAAAGGGTTTAAAAAATGCTTTCGAACTAACAATAAGGAAACCTAACTATTTACATAAAAGATGAAAATAAAAAATAAAAAAATAAAAAAAAAGAACATTAACTAGCGTAAAAGGGTATTTTTATGATTTTGTGCTTTTTGTGGTTAATAAAAGAAAAGAAAAGAAAGATAAGGTAAGTACTAGAAAAAGAAAATAAAACTATAGAAAAATGAAACATTTCATGAAAATAAAGCTAATAATAAAAAAATTTTAAAAACTACTAAAAAGAAAAATTACACCATTGTTAAAAGAAAATGAAAAGAAAACGAAAAATAAAAGCAAGTAAAGGAAAATTAAATTAATACTAGTGAAAGAGCTTTAAACTAATATTAAGAAGAGAGAAAAGGAAATATAACATTAAAGAAAAAGAGATTGAACATTATAAGAAAAGAAATAAAGTTGATAATAAAATAAAATAAAATGCTACACTAAAAGAAAAAAAAATGCTAAAAAAATGAATTACATTAAAAAGGAAAGAAAGGAAAAATAAAAAAAAATGAATACTGCAACATTAAATTAATGCTTAAAAGGAAAGCAACATTGAATTAATATTACAAGAAAATAAATGCTAAAAATAAAGAAAAAGAGAAAAAGAAATAGAATGCTAATAAAAAAAAATTAGACTAACTAAAAAAAAGAAGAAACTAAATGCTAGATCATTAAATTATTATGAAAAGAAAAGGAAAAAAATGAAATGAAATACTAGAATTAAATGGGTGTAATATTGATAATTACAACCATTTTTTATATAACTGCTTTGATTATAACAATTAATAAAATTAACAAGTTGTAATTGTTAGAAATATTAGCACTATTTAATATATAATGACAATGTGCTTAAGTATGAAAGGAAAAATTAAGCAATTAATTTAAAGGATTAAGTTCAATGAAATAAATTAAGCAATAAATAATGTTAACTGCGTAAATAAAGGAATTATACAAATTAAAATTAGAAATTAACCCGATCACTCCAAAAGAGAGAAAGTGGAGTTTAGAAAGATCGAGGATCTGAGTGGGATACCTAGATTGTCGGGGAATCCTCAAGTTGGGAATGTGCTCCAATAGGTTGAACCTCAAGTAGTGATCCAAGCAGGGGTTCAATGTAGGTGTTTGAGGTTCGGAACTCGGTATTTCGGCATGGTTTTGGTGTCGGGCTCGGAATTGTTCGACGTCTCGGCAGAGCCTCACTCTTAAAATCTCTCACTCATTTTCTCGTCCTTGAAAACGTACCAGAGGTACGGTATTTATAGAGTTTATCAGCCAATGAAATGCTGCCACGTTTTAGGGACACGTCAGGCCATTTGGATTTGGCGGTCGCCACCATGCAAGTTGGCGGTCGCTATGTTTTTGAAAGGTTCCATAAAGTTCTATGGCGGTCGCCATAATGGTAGTTGGTGGTCGCCATGATGAAAGGTGGCAGTTGCCATGTTTGGCTAGGGTTTTCAAGAGATTCTATTGGCGGTCGTCTTACTTGGGCAGCAAGTTTCGATGGTTCATTAAAATTTCATTGGTTCGAAGGTTTCAGGTTCAAATACCGAGCTTGGATCACTTTTCGAGGATCGTACTGAAGAACTATTTCACCTATTCTCATCATCGGATTCGCCTAAGATTAGGCGGGGTCAAATTGGGGTGTCTACAATTACCAGTACGGAGAACACTTTGAAGTGTTCTCAGACCATTAGAGTTTGAAGTACTTGTTTTCGCAGAAGGATCTGAATTTGCGTCAAGGAGATGGATGGAGTTCTTGGGAGACTATGATTTTGTTTTACAATATCATCCGTGCAAGGCCAATGTGGTGGCCGACGCCCTTAGTCGAAAGTCTTTGAGCACGTTAGCTCACGTGGCCGTTAGGGAGTGGAATATGCTGAGAAAAGTCGGAGAGTACGACCTTCGTCTAAAAGAGTCTGGTAGGTGTGTTGCTTTGTTTGCGGTGGTTTCTCAACCTACCCTTGTTTACCACGTTGTTGAGGCACAACGATTGGATGCAGAGAGTTTTATATTTCGGGAGCGAGTTTTGGGTGGCGAGGATGCCAAGGAGTGGACTATCCACTTCGATCAGAGTCTGAGGTTTACAGGGAGGAACTTCGTGCCGGAAGCGTGTCGTGGAGACGTGCTACGTGTATTTCATTATTCACACTTAGTGGTGCATCCGGGTGGCACAAAAATGTATCATGACATACGTAGGTAGTTTTGGTGGAAGGGTATGAAGAAAGATGTTGCCTTTTTCGTCACGTGTTGTTTCACTTGTCAGCAAGTGAAGGCCGAACATAAAAAATATGTAGGTCAGTTACAATCGTTGCCTGTGTTAGAGTGGAAATGGAAAAACATCACCATGAATTTCGTTTTAGGCCTTCCGAGGTCGCCGAAAGGGCATGATGCCATATGGGTCGTGGTGGACAGATTAACCAAGTCGGCACATTTTCTACCAATTCGCATGATAAATTCGGTTAATAAGCTTCAGAAGCTTTATGTGAGTGAGATTGTTAGGCTCCACAAAGTGCCTGTTTCCATTGTTTCTGACCGAGATCCTCGTTTCACGTCACATTTTTGGCAGAGTTTGTAGTTAGCTACGGGGACGAGCCTACTTCTTAATACTGCTTTTCAACCCCAGACGAATGGCCAGTCGAAACATAATATTCAGGTACTTGAGGTTATGCTTCGAGCGTGTGTTCTAGATTTTCGTGGGTCATAGGAGGATCATTTACCGTTGGTGGAATTCGCCTACAACAACAGCTACCAATCGAGTATTGAGATGGCGCCTTATAAGGCATTATACGGTAGACCTTGCAGGTCACCCATTTGTTGGACCGATGTTGGTGAGGCAGTCGTGTTAGCGCCCGAGCGTGTGCGTGAAACTACAGAAAAGATCATCGCGATCTGTGAGCGCTTAGTGACCACCCAAAATCGTCAGAAGAGTTATGCAGATAGAAGAAAAAGACCGTTAGCATTTGAAATGGGAGACCACGTGTTCTTTAAGGTCTCGCCACGAAAGGGTTTAATGAGATTTGGTAAAAGTGGGAAGTTATCACCATGTTTTATCGACCCGTTCGAAATCCTTGATATGATTGGAGAGGTGGCCTATCGCTTAGCCTTGCCACCACAGCTAGCCTCCATGCATAACGTTTTTCACGTATCTATGTTGCGTAAGTATGAGCCGAACGCATCCCATGTTTTGGATTGGACGGAATTGAGGGCAGAAGACGATGTTACTTACGAGGAGAGACTGGTGAGAATCCTTGACACCAAAGAGCAAGTCCTGCGAGGGAGAACCATTCAGTACATAAAGGTGTTGTGGCTTCACCACAGTGTTGAAGAAGCCACGTGGAGCGAGAATTGAAAGTTCACAGAAACTATCCCGAGTTGTTTAGTTCTTGATACTTGTGTAATTTTGGGGACAAAATTTTCTAAGTGGGTGAAGTTGTAGGGACTTGGTCTCTTGTTATTTCCTTGAATTGTTGAAAACGTATATGTTGAGCTACGTAGGGAAACGGTTAAATGCGGAGGTGTTGCGTAAGAATTAAAACTTGAACCTGTAGATATTTACTAATGTGGCTTTGGAATTTGGGGGTTTATTTTGAAAAATGTTCAAAAATAAGGAATTCAAAAAATATTTAGAAAAATCTTTTAATACTTTGAAAACTAAATTTTAAAAACCCCTTTTGTTAAAAATAAAGTCGCCACTTAGTTTTTTGAGAGAAATTAAGAAAAACAAAAATGGCTACTGATATTGAAAATGTTAACCAGAGAAACAGAGTTCGGGGGCTAAGGTACGAATCGAGAAAAGTGTTAGGCACCCCGTTCGCCCAACCGTAAGATTAGCCTCTACTAATCATCATTGGTTCTTTAATATGATTTCTCAAATGCATGCAAATAAAAAAAATAGGGATGAAAAGAGAACATTCAAAATCAAGTATAGAAAATACATAATATATGTACATAATACTCTAAAATAAATAAGTGTCAAAAGAATAATCCTAAATTCTATGGCATGTAATTTCTATCTAAAAGATACATGAAACATACTCACATGTAATATTATTTAAACAACCTAAACTAACATGATTTGGTTAAAAAAATAAGCATGCTAAGTTGCTAAAATTATCTAAACATGGATTGCACAAAAATGAACTACACAATTTTGAAATAAAGTAACCAAACCCTAAACTAATATGTACAATATGCATATTATCAAACTATCTAAAAGTATGTAAAAATCTTATGTTAAAAACAAACCAAAATAATAAAATCTAATAACAAATATTTTATGTATTAACAAGCAGATATTTGAAGCCCTAATTTGAAGAAAAAAGAAATAAAAGAAAATCTTATTTTTACATTTTATACTTTTTGAACAAAACAAAAGAAAAGTAATAGAAATAAAATAAATAAATAAGTTTTTAATTATTGTTAGAGGAGAAAATTACACTATTAACTTGAAATATTAAAATAAAAAAAATGAGAAGAATATTAACTAATATAAAAGGTATTTTTATTTTTTTGTGCTTTTTTGTGGTTAATAAAAGAAAAGAAAAAAAAAAAGAAAAATACAATAGAAGAAAAATTAAGTTGACAAAGGAAGATTTTAAAAGAATAAAAGAAGATTTAATATTTTATATTTTTAAAAGAGAAAATAACAGAAAATGGAGGGAAATAAAAGAGATGAAAAGAAAAATAGAATTTTCCTTTAAAGAGAAAATAATGATATTTTTGTGATTTTTGGTTTAACAAAGTAAAAGAAAATGAAGATAAAAGAAAATAAAATCATAGAAAAAGAAAATAAATTTTTGTAAGAAAAATGAATACTAATACTAAAAGAAAATAAAATAATAGAAAAGAAAATTTCACTAATAAAATAAAGAGAATAAAAACTAGAAAAAGAAAAAAAATAAAATTAAAAGAACATCTAAGATAATATCAAAAGAACATTTAGATTGGTGTTAGCAAAATAACATTAAACTAAAATTAAAAAAAAAAAGAAAAAAAATACTAGTATTTAAATGAAATATAAAATTAAAACTTAAAAGAAAGAGAAAATAAAAATACTATAAAAGAAATTTAAAATTAATAAATAATGTACAAGAAAAAGAAAAATTAGAGAAATGCTAAACTAGAAGAAAATACAATAGAGTATTAAACTAATTAGTACAAGAAAATAAAATAAAATACTATTGAAATGAAATTTAGACTAAAATAAAATTAAATACTAGAACATTAAATTAATGTAAAAGGAAAGAAAAAAGAAAAAGAATAAAATACTAGAATTTAAATAGATGTAATATTGACTATTACAACTATTTTTATGTAAGTGCATTGGACTATAACAATTAACAATATTGATAAGTTGTAATTGTAAAAAATATTAGCACTTTTTAATGATTTAATAATTTATAATAAACTTAAAATGTAAGTAAATAAACCAATAAAACAAATAAAGTACATAAACTAAAACATGAATTTAAATATAAGTAAAACAAGAATGTAATTGGAACGAATATGTGAAAGTTAACCCGATCACTCCAAAAGAGAGAAGATGGAGCTAGAAGGACCGGGGATCCAAGTAGAATATCTGGATTGCTAAGGAATCCTCAAGTTGGGGAATGTGGGCTAGCAATTTGATCCTCGAGCGATGATCCAAGCTAGGGTTTGGGACTATCGGAGGCTCGGATCTCGGTATATCGGCAGGGCTTTGGCATCGGGGTTCGAAATTGCTCGACAACTCGGCAGAGCTTCTCTCATTAAACCTCTCTATAATTTTCTGTCCTTGAAAACGTACTAGAGGTACGGTATTTATAGAATTCTTCAACCAATGAGAT
>JAULJZ010193036.1:0-20696 GCA_032270985.1 Heliamphora pulchella | reverse complement strand
CTATGCATTCATTCATCACAAATATAAATATGAAACCACGAATGCAAAAACATCTCAAATATTTCTCATTAATATGCCAGGGATCAAGAATAAAAAACATAAAAAGCATAGCTTTTCAGTATACATTCCTACCAGTCTCTTCAGCAATCCATGGTTCTAGGAAGCCACAGTACGGGAAATTTTCTCCTTCTTTAACAAAGTGCCCGTTGAGTGTTTCTTAGTGTTTGGTCTTCCGTCCCCTTTTAGGCCCTTCCAAATCTTCTTCCGTCGATTTGTACCCAAGACCAAAATGACGAGAAGCTGGCAATACCTGGATAGATTCCAAAATACCCTGCTGTTTGCGACCTAACCCCATTCCTGGGAAGTAAGACATTTGCCTCATTATTGTAATCGCTCGCGGGTTGATGTAGTTCTCTTCTTCCTTTAATAGAAACTGCACGGCTTGAGCTTCATCAAATTGGAACCCACTCAATGACACATCCCCTTCGCCGTGCTGAACCTCCAAGAGGGTCGAGCCCTCTCCTCTTAGAGGGTGAATACTATCTTCTCCGTGGATGGTCAGCACTGCCTCGTTCTTGATCAATTTCAACTTTTGGTGGAGGGTAGATGGCACTGCCTGGATGTTTGGGTCATGCAACCAAGGCCTACCCAGCAATAGATTGAAGGAGGCTGGCACGTCCAGTACATGGAATTCAACTGACGTCTCCAAAGACCCTACTGATATTACAAATGATACTAAACCCAACACATCCCTCCTCGTATTATCGTAGGCTCATACTCCTTGGCTACAGGGCGTGAACTGGTCCATCTTCATCCCCAGGCAAACTATAGTCCTAAGTGGGCAAACATTCAAGGCTGAACCGTTGTCGATGACTGTTACCGAGACCCACTTTTCTAAACACTTGACGGTAATGTGCAAAGGCTTATTGTGATTCTTCCCTTCTAATGGTAAATCTTTCTTAGAAAAAGAGATCACTTTCGGCTCTGCAGCTGGCAGTATCAATCTGATCAACTGTTCAGGGGTCGCATCTATCGAAACATTAGCTTTGTTCAGAACTTTCAACACGGCTTGTCGGTGCCAATGTGAAACCATCAGCAAGCCCCATATGTTAATGTTAGCCTGTGTCTTCTTCAGCTACTTTAGTGCAGAGTCGTCCTCTTCTTCCTGTTTCTCCTCTTTTCCTTTTCCGCTTGGTTATCCCTTTTCAAGCTGAGCCAACTTGAAATGCCGCCCGCTTCTAGTTAGATGCTTTACGCCTTCCCACAACCCCGGCATTGTGCTTTCGGTCTGCCTTACCTCATCCACACACAGAGGGCTTTCAAATGCCCATAGATCATTTAAATCAGTGCCTGCTGCTCTTCCTCTTCTCTCCTCTTCATCCTCAATGGCCCACATATTGTCGATCTCTTCCCAAATATCCTCTTCAACAAAACACACTTGCTGTTCCCGAACAGCCCAGAAGTCGATCCATTTAGCCCCATCTGCTCTTCCCCACCTGCTGTTCACTAACCAATAAGATTGCATATCATCAACATATACCTCCTCCTCAAAAAGTTGAGGAAAGCTAATGCCGTCGAGCACATGGCCAAATCCATATGGCCAAGCCAGGTAATCCAATGGCCAGTTATTTTTTTCATTACGCTCCTCTTCTTCTTGTTGGTTGACTTAGATTTCCATCTGATACCCTTCCAAGGCATCATCATTCCATTACTCTGCCATATTTTAGCTATTTCCATCCATAATCAGTGAACAGGCTGCCTGATCTTCAATAATCGAAACATGTGGGTGTGGTAGATGCGCTGAACAGATGTACTGACTTGGATCTTCTAATTACCCTAGAGACATGCAGTTTACCCCAGCTTGCTTGGCATGATTTAACAGAGGGTTAGTCATGACATTTGGCTTTAGAGTGGCAGATGGTGGAGAGATTACTTTGTTGTCGATGAGATCCTGAATCTCATGACGCAGCCTCATACACTTATCAGTCAAATGTCCATGACCCTGGTGGTAGGCACAATATTGAGAAGCATTATACCACAGTAGTAGGGGATCAGATACAGGCATGAGGTCCAACGGCTTGATAAGCCATTTCTCGACAAGTCGATTCAGGGCTGTGGATAATGAAATGTTGAGGGGAGTGAAGACTCTCCTTAGCCTTTGCTGCGATTGCTAGTCGTTGTTTGACTGTTGGGTATTGTTTGATTGTTCGGCGGAGGATGAAGGGTTCAAAAGGTTAACCTCGTTCAAGCGAGAAATGAGGTTGGCAGAAGCAGACTGATTTTGGTTGTTAGCAAGGAAGGTCCTTCTTGGTTTCTAACTAGGCTCAGCTTTCTCAATGTCTCCAGACTAAATGGCATCCTCAATCTGTACCCTAGCATCAAATAGCTACTCAAAGGTAGAGAGCAACTGTTTGATAAGGTAACGCTTTAGAGGGGACTATAGATTTTTCACCACGATTCTCACTTATTCTTTCTCAATAGGACGGTTCGTCATTTTGGCTGCCTTTCCTCTCCACTAGGTTAAAAAATCCACAAATGATTTTTGATTTTCCTGACGAGTCGTTTTTAGCTCTTGAGTAGTCATGTCTAACTGAACGTTGTAACTGTATTGACTGATGAATGCAGTGGCTATATCTTCCTAAGTTCTAGTCTTAGCCACCTCTAGAGAGAGGAACCATCTCTGTGCTGCCTCAGAAAGTGATTGGTGGAATAATTGGGCCTTAAGCAGATCGTTAATTCCCATGGGGGAGAGAGTTCCAACATACATCCTCAGATGAATTCGAGGATCTCTGGTGCCATCAAATTTCTCTATCTCTGGCATTTTAAATTTTAGGCAGTTTGGCATCTAGGAATAAACACAAACCGCCTACATCCAGTATGTATTCTTTCATTTCTTTCGCCTTTCTCAGGACCTTCTCCATACAGTCAATTTTCTCTACTAACGCCGACTCCATGGACTAAGCAGTGTTCTCTTCTTCTATCACAATCGAACGGGGGACCCGAGGTGGCACAGCAACTTGCGGTGCATCCTATCCCTGGTTATCGTCCCAAAAGTCTTTTCCGTTCTCATTCGTATCATTCGACTGTTCGTTTACGCCGGGCAGATGGGCCTGAATTGCCCGGATCTGCACTTGGCACTGGTTTTGAGCCTGGGTTTGCTGCGCTACGACCCATTGTATCTCAATGATTGCCCTCATTAGGACTGTCAGATTAACTTCATTCTTTGCCATTTCAGATGATTCAGCTGGCTGTTTAGATACCCAATAGAGCCTGCCTATCACTAATCGAGCCCAGACAAGTCTCAATTGTAATCTTCCTGACTCAATGATCTAGACTCGAAGAAAACCTGGATCCCAAAAGTAGAATAACCAGTATCAAACACTTCCCGGACAAGAACTCTAACGACAGGTAGCAAACATCTCAGATATCAAAACGGCTGACCATAAACGGATACAATTACTGAAACTGAAGCAACACCCCTGCTGGGCCCAACATAACAGCTGAAAACCCGAAAACCAGGATGATGGCTAAGAAGAAGGATCCACCAGATTCTAAAGCGAAGGTTTATTCGAAGAATCTAATGGAGAAATGGGCAGCATTCCGACAAGAAAATAGAACTAGGCCAAAGGTATCGTTTGATCTAGATTTCTAGGGAAGAATGCGCAGCATAACAGTAGGGAAACAAAACTCGCTCACACAGGCACAACAAATGTTCAAAGAAAGCAAGCCTAATATAAAAGCGGGGGTAGAACTAACAACCCGGGAAGAACCCAAAAGAGAGAAACTATCCTAGAGGTCTCAAAACAAAACACGAGCATGATCCCAAGAAGAAAACTACGATGTGAAAATCAGACAAGGTGACGAACAAAATCCGAGTAAGAACCCGAAGGAAAGACTAACAACAAGAGATAACAGAAAACCCAAGCTAAAGCTAGAAAAAGAACTAGCCTAAGCCTAGCACACAATCCTAATAAACACAAACAAAATATACAATTAACAAAACACATAATCCTACTGAGGTTAGTAGCACTTAATGGGGGGTTCTAAGCTACTATATGCAAAGAGGTCAGTTTTGATCAACACTCATATAACATCTCGAGTCGAACCCTAGTTGTAACAATCCAGCTTGTAACGACCCGTGTAGCGATCTAGCCTAGACCCTAGTATTAGCAATGGTAAGTCGATAAGATCTTAGGTCACTAAAAGATTGAAAATCCTAACTCGACCTAAAAACTCTAATTCGATCCGAAAATCTTAAAGAGATCAAATGCTCAGAGGCAAAACCCTAATACTCAAAGAAGACTCCTAACATCCTAAATTAAGTACATAACATGAAATATGAGATTAAAAATGAAATATAAGGTTAAAAATCAAAACTTCTCATAATTAAGATAAAATGACCATTTTGCCTCTAATACAACAAAAAGTCTTAAAAATTTAAATTTTGATACATGGACACCCTAAATCAGATATTTAAATATCATTAAGTAACAAAAGACAAAATAACATCAAAAAATGACAAAAATTCCCTTAGTGGCCGGCCACATTGGAGTTTGTGCTCAAAAAGTAACTTTTTACGATTTTTAAGCTCAAAAAATGAGAAAAATTGTACAAATCAAGTATTATTATGACCTAAGATTTTTTATACAAGTAATATACATACTAATATAATATTATAGACCAACAAAGGCCATGACAATAAATCCCTAAGGTGAAAATAACATAAAGTCCCATCACGGCAATGACAATAAGTTCCTGAGGTGGCAATAACATAAAGTCTCATCACGGCAATGGCAATAAGTCCCTGAGGCAGCATTGACAACAAGTCCTATCACGACGATGGCAATAAGTTCCTGAGACGGGAATGATAATAAGCCCATACAAGCAATATAAATAAGTCCTAAAGTGGAACTCCGATTTTTATTTCTAGATACAAGTCGGGTTGGTAACTTGCATCGCATTCATTGCATCATGCACCGGTATATTTGTTCATATATATGCTTCCCTGGCTATAATTGTCAAATTTATCTGTCTCCTTGGCCTTAAATTGTACTGGGTGTTATACGATATGCATTGTAGGATATTTTGTTGTGAGTTTGTTAGAAGGTTTAGGGAATTTGCTTCTGAGTTTTGACTCATGGCATTCGTGCGACATGTGAGTGTGATGAGTTCTTTGAGAAAGTCGCCCCCGAAGAAGAAGACGGAATTGAAGAACAGAGTGAGTTGCAAGAGCCAGCGGACCTTAACAATGCTAGTTGAAGAATTATTTTTACCTTTTGTTCTTTTTATTCAGTTTCCACTGGCGCATTATAATTTTGGTTAAATTTTCTAGTAAAACTGTAATCGTTATGTACTTATGAATTGTTCAGAACTCTTAATGATGTAATATTTATAATATCTAAATATGAATGAATGGCAAAAATAACCTCCTTATCTATACTTATGTATGTCCCAACGTGCCCGGAAGACGGGGTGTTACAACTCAAGGTACCTTCTGAATAAAGCCGGGTATATACCTTCCATGCCTGTTGTAGTGCAGGACATGGTCAAACAATATGCATGAATTCTTTTACTGCACCTATTATACCGTACAGTCAGTAAGGGTTGCCCGTCTTTCCAACAATCCCCGAAACGGATGAACAATCAAGACATCGGGTCAACAAAGCAGAGGGTGTGAAGAACAATGCACATGCATGCGACAATGCAAATAAAAAAAATTTATTAGAAACCAATGATGTTTTCAAGTCTAGCTCTCTTATTTAATTTTATAAACCAGTCCCCAGCAAAGTCGCCAGAAAATACTATGGCGCCGAGATTTTGGAATTTTGAAAATGGTCAAAGATAAGGAGTTCAAAAGATGTTTAGAAAATATTTTAACACCATGAAAACTAAACTTTGAAAAAAAATTTCTTTTTGTTAAAAATAGAGTCGCCACTTAATTTTTAAGAAAAATCAAGAAAAATGAAAATGGCTACTGATCTTTAAAACGTTAACCAGATAAAAAGGGTTATGGGGCTAAAATACGAATCGAGAAAGGTGTTAGGCACCCCGTTCGTCCAACCGTAAGGTTGGTCTCTACTAATCATCATTGGTTTTTTAATAAGATTTCTTAAATACATGCAAATAAAAAAAATAAAGATAAAGAGAAAATATCCAAAATTAAATATAAAAAATTCATAGCATATGTATATAGAATAGCAAAGCAAAGCAAATAAAGAAATAAAATCCTAAATCTTATGGCATGCAATTCTAACTAAAGAATAAATGGAACACACCCTCAAGCAATGATAATACCAAATTTGACATGATTCAAAGAATGAAAAACATGCTCAAATTACTAAAATTACCTAAACATGAATTGCTAGTAAGAGATAAACTAAACTATTCTAAACATGATTTCAAAAAAAAAAACTAAAACATGCATATCACAAAAATAAACAAGGTTAGCATTAACATGATTATATTTTTTTTACCTAAAAAAATGTTAAACTAAAATAAAAAGTGTACAAAATTCTATACTCAAAAGTTTAATGATAAAAAAAACAAAACTAGTAAGAAGAATTTTGTGTTTTTTTTATCCATACAAGAGAAGATTTAAAGAGTTAACTAAAATAAAATAAAATAAAAGAATATCTACAAAGAAGATTTAACCAAAAAGTTTTAAAAGAAAATCAAATTAAACTATTTAACCAAAGATCTAACTATTTTATATTTTAAAACAAAAGAAAAAAAATAAAAGAAATGAAATGACTAAGAGAGTTTTAACTACTATTAAAAGAGAAGATTCTACTACCAAAAAAAAAAGAAGAAGAATATTAACTAGTTTAAAAAGTTTCTTATGATTTTTGGGTTTAACAAAATGGAAGAAAAATAGAATAAGTACTATGAAAAGAAAATAAAGTTATCATTTAAAGAAAAAGAAAATGACAAAAGAAAATAGAACACTAGTAAGAAAAATAAAACTAATAATAAAAAAATAAAAAGAAAAATACACTTCTAATAAAGAAAATTACACTAATATTAGAAGAAAAGAAAGAGAAAAGAAAAATAGAATGCTAGAACAATAAACCAACATTGCAAGAAAAATAAAAGAAAATGAAATGCTATTAAAGGAATATTAGACTAATGCTAAAAGAAAAGAAAAAAAAATACTTGAACATTAAACTACCTTTAAAAGAAAAGAATATAAAAGTAAGATAAAATGTAATCCTATTAAAGGAACATTAAACTAACGTCAAAATAAAAGAAATTAAGTACAACTATTTAATTATCAAATGTGAATATAGTATTGAAAATTATATTCACATAAATGTAAGTGTATTTTTATAACAACTAACAATATTAACAAGTTGTAATTGTCAAAACATATTAGCACTAATTAATGAATTAATAAAAAAATAACAATGTGTTAAGTGAGAAATGTGGGTAAATTAATAACTAAGAATATAATGAAAGTAACCAAATTACATGAAGCAAATTAAATGAAAAACAAGATTAACTATGTAAATGAAAGAAATATGCGAATTGAAATTGAACTTAACCTGATCACTCCAAAAGAGAGGGAATGGAATTAGAAAGATCGGGGATCCAAACGAAATACCCGGATTGCTAATGAATCCTCGAGTCAGGGAATGGTGGTGGGCAACTCAGTCCTCGGTCGATGATTCAAGCTAGGGTTTCAGAACTTCTGTATTGGGGGTTCGGCTCTCGGTATTTCGGCAAGATTTTGGCGTCGGGGCTCGGGATTACTCGGCGACTCGGCAGAGCTTATCTCACTAAAATTCTGTCTTGAAAACATACCAGGTGGTACGGTATTTATAGAATTCTTCAACCAATGAGATGCTGACTTGTTCTAGGACACGTCAGGGTTTTTGGAGTTGGCGGTCGCCGGGTATGAACATAGCGGTCGCCATATAAAAAGAAACTCCCAAGAAGTTCTATTGGCGGTTACCACAATGGAGTTGGCGGTCGCCATAAAAAGGTCAAATCTTCCAAAAATTTCTATGACAGTCACCACAATGGAGTTAGTGGTCGTCACAAAAAGGTGGAATCTTCCAAAAAGTTCTATGGCGGTCGTCACAATGGAATTGGCGATTCAAACTGGTTTCATTGGTTTAAAGATTTTGATCATTGGGTTCAAATACCGAGTTTGGATCATTTCTCAAGAATCGTACTGAAACACCATTCCAATCATTTTCATCATCAAATTTAACTAAGATTAGGCGGGGTCAAATTGGGGTCTCTACACACACCATGGTTATTATGAGTGCTTATACTCTTAATCTAGAAATAATTATTATTTACGTATATTTAATATTTATTTTTTTAATTCATTAGAGGGTACAATCTTGTATAGGTCTATAATCCCGGTGAGTTTAATAGCGATATTAATTATATGGTGAATATTAATTATTAACGGAATTCACGTCCTGAAAAATTATGATTGATGATATCTATCTCCTTAAGGAAGCTTATAAGTTTTGACTGATCCAAAACTCTACAGGTGGATTTTATAATCCGGAAGTCAAATAAGTTAAGCAGGAGGGATTAAGAAATTTTCGAAAAACTCAATTAAATAAAATTGTCAATAATTTAATTTAATCGACATGTATCTATAATTTTAACGTGATGAGAATAATTAAGTATTTAACAACTGGAGCTCGTATACTGCGATTTTGAGAATAAGGCTTGGAGTATAATTATAATTTTTTAGTCGAATGATTTATAATTTATGTTTTTATGAAATTGCTTCTGGGTTGAGGCAAGATTTCATAATTACATTGCAAGCCCATATCTTTTTACTCCACAAATCCCTACTGTAGCATATTTATATGCTGTTATAAAGCCTAGTCACAATATATTCCATATAACGTTTTAGGATTTTCACGTCTTATGAATCCAAATAACAGGTGATTAGACAAGTTTTGAACAATACGATAAATCAAAATCCACTCTTTTTTCGTGTCTGGCATTTAGGAATACAGCAGAAGGCTTGTGCCAAAGACTTAACTAGAAGTAAAAAACTATAGCGGATTATTAACTAGAAATTGTTACAGCAACCGAAATCATCCAACCAGATTTCGAAAGGTATAATCCTAAAACTAATTTCGGGAGTATTACCGAATTTTATTTTGATTGTTCGATATCAAAAGTTTTAATCTGGAGTTAGTTTCAGCGTTTGTCCGTCTAATTATTTTTTACTAAAATTATAGATATAATCTTAGAATCTTGGCAGTTTACCCCAACAATTGGTATCAGAGTCGTCTTTGATTATGTATGATTTAATCATGGTTTCGGGTAGATTTAGATTGTGCTAACTCAATTTTGTAGGCAGTCTAATCTCGACTTTTAATGGTCATTATTTATTTTGCACGTTTGATTGCATTGTTTGATTGATGATTATTAAATTAAATTTTTTCAACCACGAGGGTTGATCGTGGTAGATTGATTGTGAATTTTTCGAAGGCATCGAATCAATGTAAAAATAATTATTTTTTAACTTTTTAGTTTTTTTTTATTTTATGTAATCGGAAAAAAAAGAAAAGAACAAACATGAAATCAGGGGCCATTGAAGATTTTTTTATGCACGACGTTATTATCAAAGTTGATAACAAACATGGATTAGCAAAGCTTCTAGGAGTAATTACAAATCAATGTTCTTTGATTATCATGAATCACATAGTCAAGCCACGTGTTTGGTTTTTGTGCTGTCCTAAAAGCTATTCATGGAATAATGCATATGGGAATCAAAGTTTTATGATTCCGTCCTTTCATTTATGAAAGTGGTTCGGTCCAGATGATGGCAAACATGGAACTTGGTAATTCATGTATGAATGGGACTGTGATGTCCACTTGGAATGCATTTATTATCAAACCAAACGCAACAGCTTGTGCCGCAGCTAGCTTCAAACGGCGGATAGCGCAATAGGCGCGCGGTACACGGTGTCGCGGTACGGCAGTGCGGCGCAATACACGCACAGTGGGTTAGCAGTGGTGTATGGCAGGCGGCGACAGCAGTGTTTGTGTGGGACTATAATTTTTAAAAGATGAGAATTACAATAATTCTAATTGGTTGCAAAGTTCTGACAAAATTGTATAATGAAATTTTAATTTTGAAAAAAATTGTAAGTTTTATGGATGAATCGAAACTCTTTAACTAAAGAATTATAGATCAACTATAAAAGTCGAGATTTAATACATTTATTTATTTATTTATTTATTTTAATATGTGGATGTTTTTATTTCGATTTATTTATTTTGTTTTGTTTTAATTGATTTTAGTTAATTCAAAATTAATTTTTTTATAATAAAAAAATAAAATAAAATCTTTTCAATTAAAGTTATTTTTTTTAAAAAAAATTCTAGAAGTTTATTTTGTTACATTAAAACACGTTTAAGATGATTTTTTAAAATCGAATATCTTGAAAAAACGTGACGGTTAATATCAAATTTTTTAAATTAATTAAATAGAGTTTAATTTTAATAAATTATTTTTCCGAAATATGTGTAACGAAAAATAAAATTAAATTCTTAATTTTTATTTAGAATTAATTTTTTTAATAAATAAAGTTTAAAATTTTTATTTGTTATATATAAAAGCACGTAAAGATAGTTTAAAAATCAGAATCTTTTACAATATATAGTTTTTGAAAATTATATTTATTTTAATTAAACATATTTTATAACTCTTAAAACTAAGTAGGTGAGAATTTATTCACGGATAAATGTCGCGGTCTCTAGCGCTTATTCGTAGCTGATATAATTGATTTTATGTGTTGATATTAGGGCATTCCTCCCAATTAGACAAAATTAATTATAGGATCACCGGTATAATTTTCTTTTAGGGATAATTCTAGATAATTATTAGTGTGAATTACTTTTTCATCTAAAGGACTCATTGCGAAACAATTGATTCGGAATTAAGTGATGGTTTATACTTAACTGTAAATAATAATATCATCTCTATCTGAGTCACTGTTATTATTTATTGGACCAAAATTACGTTAGCTGTTTAATTTTACTTGATAAAGTCTATTGCCTAGATAATAAAAATTAATAGAAATTGACATGTCTAGACAAATGATGAATAGTAGACGTCTTTTCTATCGAGGCATGTTATTCATGGTGTACCAGACTGCTAGCAATTTTTTTTAAATTGTAGAGGAAACCAATTTTAAAATAAAATTTAAAATTTTGCTCATCATAATTAATGATTTTTAATTATGTGATTCTCTGGATAAAATGATTTTCAATCCTCTCGCGATTATACTCAAAGAAAACAAACTTACAAGTCCTAATTATGTTGAGTGAAAAAAAAATTAGATATTATTTTAACTACCGAGGGTGTTCTTAGAAAGTTTGAAAATATGTTTGTTTCTGAAAAAAATTCTTCCTCTAAGTCGAAAGGCAAGAAGAAGAAAAAGATTCAGAAACAGGGTGCCACGGTTTCCATGGTAGTTAGTGGGCCAATGACTGGTGTGAAAAAATCAAAAGGTAGATATTTTCACTGTAACCAGACATGGCACGGGTAAAAATAACGTCTAGTTTATCTTGGCAAGCAGAACAATAAAGGTAATTTATATTCACTAATTGTAGAAACATGTTTAACGATGTTATCTACCGGTACCTGATGTATAGATACAAAAGCTACTAATCATATCTGTTATTCTTTGTAGAGGTTCTAGTAAACCAGACAATTTAGTGATTAAGAGATTTACATGCACATGGACAATAATACAAGGGTGGTAGTAGTTGTAGTGAAAGATACCACTCTCAGTTTTAGTAGAGATTGAATTTTAATATTGAAAATTTGTGTTTATGCACATTTCATTAGAAAAAATTTAATTTTTATTTCTAGATTGGTTAAAGACGAATATTTAGTTTATTTTAATAACTCTGTAGTTATTAAGGATAATAAACAGTTTATCTGTTCTGGTATATTGGTGAATGATCTTTATGTTACTACTCCTATCTTTTTTACACTGCAACTGATTAAATTAAATAATACATCTAATTCACCATTTAAGAGAAAAGAACCTTTTTTAATGAACCAAACATATTTTTGACACTTACGCCTAGGTCATATTAATCTGAAAATGATAAATAGACTGGTTGAAGATGGACCTTTGAGTTCATTGGAAGTGAAAGCACTTTCAGTTTGTAAATCCTGATTGGAAGGTAAGATAACTAGGAGGCCGTTTTCAACTAAAGGCTATAGAGCTAAAGAACCGTTGGAACTAGTTCACTCTGACTTATGTGGACCTATGACTATCCGGAATAGAGAAAGTTTTGAGTATTTTGTCACTTTTATTGACGATTACTCAAGTTATAGATATATTTATTCGATGCACTGTAAACCTGAATACTTTGACCAATTCAAAGTATTTAAGGTGGAAGCGGAGAAACGTCTAGAGAAATGTATCAATACATTACATCCTAGTAGATTGTACTGGACACTCCACAGCAGAATAGTGTAGTGAAAAGAAGAAATAGGACTCTTATTGAGATGGTGAGATCTATGATGAGTTATTCGGACTTATCCGATTCGTTTGGAGGATTTACATTAGAGACAGCTACTTATATTCTGAACGTGATACATTCTAAATCAGTACCTTCTACTTCCATAGAAATGTGGACCAGACACAAGCCTAGTCTAAAACATATTCGAATTTAGGGGTGTCTTGCGCACGTGATGAAGGGGAACACAGATAAGTTGGAACCGATAATGAAAGTCTGTTTCTTATTGGATATCCTAAGGAAACGAATGGTAGTTTATTTTATAATCTTAAGGATCAGAAGGTCATTATTAGTGCCAATGCCTAATTCTTGAAAAAAGATTATGTAATGGACCACAAACCCAAGAGAAGATATGTTCTGTAAGAGCTTAGAGGAAATACCAGTAATACTGTAGAAGCGCCATGGGGAAGTATCATCGATATCCCATTGCCTTATCATAGTGGGAGAATTATCGGGACCCGTATAGATCCTAAACCAAATCAGGGTGCTATCATTAACATGCTAGTTTCATAACCAAATGAGCATGTGGGTAATGGTACACAGAGTTCAGAATCAGCACAGCGTGCCACTACTAGAACATAGGCGCAGGTAGTGCCTCGTTATAGTGAAAAGATTATTCGTTAACCTGATCAGTATATATTTGTGGGAGAGTCTTTTGACAGGATCCCGAAAGAATTAGATACTGAACCCTGTAATTACAATGAAGCACTTCAAGATAAAAATGCAGAGTTATGGAAAAGGGTTATGAATTAAGAAATGGAGTCTATGTACTCTAATCAAGTCTGAGAACTTGTAAAACCACCTGAAGGGATAAAATCCACCAAATGCAAGTGGATCTATAAGAAGAAGAGAGGAGTAGACAGGAAAGTGAAAACCATCAAAGCTAGACTTATTGCAAAAAGGTTTACTCAAAAAGAAGGAGATCAATTATGAGGAGACCTTTTCGCCGGTAGCTATGCTTAAATCTATTCGGATTCTCTTATCCATTGCGGCTCATTTCAATTACGAAATTTAACAAATGGGTGTCAAGACAGCTTTTCTTAACTGAAGACTTGACAAATGTATCTATATGGTACAACCAGACGATTTTATAGTAAAGGGTCAATAGCACATGCTGTACAAGCTTAAGAGATCTATTTATGAACTTCAGCAGGTATTTAGGTCTTGGAACACTCAATTTGATCGAGCTAATAAGTCTTATAATTTTGATCAAAGTCTTGACGAGTCCTTTGCGTACAAGAAACGTGGTGGTATTTCTAGCACTTTACATGGATGATATCTTACTCATCAGAAACGATGTATGGGTGTTATCTTTGGTAAAGGTATGGTTATCCGACCAAATCGATATGAAAGACTTGGAAAAAGTCAGTCACATCATCAGGATCAAGCTTATTCGAGATCGGGTACAGAGAATGTTGGGCTTATGACAAGCCACTTATATAAATACAATCCTTAGTCGTTTTAGTATGCAGGATTTCAAGAAATAATTTTTCCTTTTCAGGTATAGAATTACTCTATCCAAAGATCAGTGTCTTAAGATATCGGATAAGATAGAGAATATAAAGGCGGTTCATTATGTTTCGGTAGTAGAAAACCTCATGTATGCTATACTTTGCACTAGACCCAACATTTGTTTTGCCATTGGCATAGTTAACATATATCAGTCTAATCTAAGATAGGAGTATTAGACAGCGGTAAAATATATAATTAAGTACCTGAAAAGGATTAAAGATTATATGTTAATTTACCAAGCAGATGGTCTAGTACCTTTGGGGTACACAGACTCGAATTTTCAGTCAGATAAGGATTCCCGAGACTCTACCTCGGGATATGTGTTTACCTTGGGAGATGGAGTCATAAGTTGGAAGAGTATCAAGCAGTCCTGCATTGTTAATTCCACCATAGAGGCCGAGTACGTGGCAGCTTCTGAAGCAGCCAAGGAGACCGTTTGGCTCAGGAACTTCTTGCTGGATCTGGATGTGGTGCCTTCAATGCAGTCGGCTATTACACTTTATTGTGACAATAACGGAGCGATTGCCAACTCGAAGAAATCAAGAGCCCACAAAAAAAGTAGAGCACATCGAGAGTAAATATCACCTGATACGAGAGATCGTATAAGAGATGTGATGAAGCCTTGGTCAAGATTATATCAGAAAACAACCTTACAGATACTTTTACAAAGAGCTTACCAGTTAAGATTTTTGACAATCATGTAAAGAGCATGAGAGTCAGATATATGGAATCATAGTTTTAAGTATAAGTGGGAGATTGTTTGTGTTGTATACTAAAAATCATGATTTTTTATTTTAGTATTTATATTTTTTTAATAAAATTAGTTTTTTATGTTATGAGAATCTTAATGAGTAATATATGCATTTTATTATTTATTTAATGTTGTGCATGAGTGTCTTTTATTCTACATAGTATTTAATCTGGCGTGTAAAGTTCGACTTACACACGAAAAATCAGATTATCAGTTCTTGTAGAATATAAATTTTTGGTTCACAATTTAGATAAAATTGGACACACCATCGGTACGGCTGTAGCACGATATTTTAGTAGATCTGTCTTGATTATGGAGAACGGTAATTGTTTCGACAATTGTTCCGACTTGTTGAGGTAGTACACTTTGTGTGTATTGAACAAGACCAAATTCAGGTAATTAATTTTATAAATTAATTCACACCACATGATTATTATGAGTGCTTATAGTATTAATTCTGAAATAATTATTATTTGTGTATATTTAATATTTATTTTTTTGATTCATTAGAATGTATAATCCCGGAGAGTTGGATAGCGATATTAATTATATGGTGAATATTAATTATTGACAGAATTCACGCTCCAAAAAATCAAAATTGATGATACCCCTTAAGAAAGCTTATAAGTTTTAATTAAGCCAAACCCTGCATGTGGATTTTATAACCCTACAATCAAATAAATTAAGCAAAAAAATTTTAAAAAATTTTGAAAAAATCGATTAAATATAATTGTCAGTAATTTAATTTAATCGACGGGTATCTGTAATCTTAACGTGAGGAAAATAATTAATCATTTAATAACAAGAGCTTATATATTATGATTTTAAGAATAAATTTGTGAGTGCAATTATAATTCTTTAGTGGAATAAATTATAATTTATATTTTTATAAAATTACTTCTGGGTTGAGACAAGATTTCATAATTACATTATAAGCCCGTATCTTATTTACTCCACAAGTCCCTACTGTAACCTATATATATGCTGTTATAAAACCTAACTGTCATATATTTCATATGACGTCATATATTCCGTTTAACGTTGTGAATTCAAAAAATATGCGACTAGAAAAGTTTTGAAGAACATGATAGATCAAAATCCACTCTTTGTTCGTGTTTGACATTCGAGAATACAACAGAAAGCATATGTCAGATATTTAACTAGAATCAAAAACTACGGGGGATTGTTTACTAAAAATTATTACAACAACCAAAATCATCCAACCAGATTTCGAAAGGAATAATCCTAAAACTAACTTTAGAGTATTACCGGATTTTATTTTGATTGTTCGATATTTAAAGTTTTAATCTGGAGTCAGTTTCAGCGTCTGCTCATCCAACTATTTTTTTACTAAAATCATAGATATAATCTTAGGATGTTGACAATTTACCCACAACAGATCCAAGAATGGATCAGGAATAGTAAGTTCAAAAAAGGGGCTACTCGGTTGAACCTATCATAGATATAATCTTAGGATGTTGACAATTTACCCACACCAGATCCAAGAATGGATCAGGAATAGTAAGTTCAAAAAAGGGGCTACTCGGTTGAACCTTTCTATCAAACTTGATCTTGTTGAACTTAAATGCCACTGGAAATTCTGTATTGGACAACTCTTGTAACTGCTTGCAGACACAGAAAAAACATTTGGACCAAAAGCGATTTCCATGATGAAAGGTTCGAAATTACTGGTAAATGGAAAAGTAACAAATTTTGAACCAAATATAAAAAAGTAGAAAAGATGGTGGGTAAACTAATAAATAGAATCAATGAGCATGCACATTATCCTTAAAAGGAGAGAACATTTTAGAGAAGTTGCTCCCTAAAAGATGATGGGTAGAATAATAAATAGAATCAATGAGCATGCACATTATCCTTAAAAGGAGATAACATTTTAGAGAAGTGTCTGCCAAACAAGAAAACACATAATAGAACCAAAAAAAAATATTAAGGAACCTTCAAGGGCAGAACACACCCCACCCCCCTCCCCCCCCCCCCAAAGAAAAAAAAAACCCAATAGACAACCATAAACCAAATGTATAGAAGCCATGGATGCATGTAGTATTTCAGATATCATCGTGATTTACATACCCTATTCCCCTCTCTAATAAGAAAATAAAGTACATGGATGTAATATGAGGAAATAAGTACTTCTTCATAAGACAATTTTAAAGAATTTAGGGCTATAACAACATGGGCATTGAAAAGAGTCTCAAGCTTTAAGTTCTCACCTTCCCTGTGGGTTTACCAGCTGTGAAAACTCATCGACTCCAACAACCACAGCATCTGATTCAGTGGTCTCCCCCAGAGTAGATTCTCCTTCATATTTCAGTCCTAGTGCTAAACATGTCTTTTCATCTGAACTTGTTGCCTCGTCGGATTCTCTTTTCTCAAGTGTCTCCATAACCTGACAACGAGAGGAGTTTTCTCCAGCATTAGCACGCAACCAAGCATCGTGAATTTGCAAAATATACTCCAAGTGCCACAAAACTTCTCCCATTGTTGGTCTGCTCTTCCCCTCATCTGCAAGACATTTTTCAGTAATCTCCCCAAACTTTTTTAATGATTCTTGAGCATATTTCCCTTTCAGTTGCGGGTCAACAACGTTTTCGAGCGATCTCTGCCGCTGCCACCGCATTGCCCATTCTGCAAGATTGATCTGATCTTTTGGCAAGCTTGGGTTTATAACAGCTCGTGCACAAACAACTTCAAACAATACCACACCGAACGAGTAAACATCAGATTTCTCAGTCAGCTGTTGTCGTCTGAAATATTCAGGATCAAGATATCCGAAGCTTCCTTTGACAGCAGTACTAACATGGGTGTGTTCCAAAGCAGGGCCAGTTTTTGACAACCCAAAATCAGCCATTTTTGCCACAAAATCTTCATCCAACAGTATATTGGTTGTCTTAACATCCCTGTGGATAATTCCCAGCTCTGATCCTGTATGGAGGTAATGTAGCCCCCGTGCAGCACCAATGCAAATTTCTAATCGCTGCTTCCAAGATAAAGGCGGGAGATTGCCTCCAAAAAGATGACTTCTAAGTGTCCCATTTGCCATATACTCATATACCAAGATCATTTCATTCTGTTCTTCGCAGAAGCCAATCATGGAGACCAGATGCCTATGCCTGAGCCTTGAAAGCATCTCAATCTCCGTTTCAAATTCTGCCAGTCCCTGTTCAGATTGTGGGTTGGCTCGTTTAATAGCCACAAGGGTACCATCTTCAATCTCCCCTTTGTACACCTTGCCAAATCCCCCAACTCCAATCACTAAACTATCTTCAAAATTATCTGTCGCTGCTTTGATCTCTGCTAATGCGAACCGCCTTCCAACTCTACCACTGGACACAGACCCAATTGGATTCTGGTTTCCCAATGATCCAATGGCATTAGCAGTATTATTCACAACAGCCCCATGAAGGAACAATGAACGCCATCCGGGAGAGTTGATTTTGGTATCACCTGGTTTATTTCTTTTCCTTTTAAACAAACAAAAGATTAACAGAAATAAAGCTGCAACAATAGCAATAGAAGCTAAACCTGATCCGATTCCTGCCCAAAGGACCAGATTCCTCGAAATTTTGATGCCTCTTGTTGAACCATATCTCTCTATGTAGGCAAGATTCCCATTCTGACTCAACTTGAAAACCTCCAGGCCATTCAAGAGAGCATCAGTTCCTGAAGCACCAGCGGACGTGTCAGGACCCAGTTGTACCCAGAGGGTGCCGATTTTGGGGGACACCACATCAAAATAATCCTGAAAAAATGCTTTGTTCTTGCCTCCTGCTCGTACAAAAACATCAAAATTTTCCGCTGCTGTTCGATTATTCAAGTAAATTCTAAAAATCCTTTGGTTTGCCTTGTCAAAATCCAGCTCACAGAAATGCAATCGGACCAAATAATCAAAATCGGGATCCACTTGGAATTTCCATGACATGTTGAACCTCTTCTCCAAGACTTCAGTATTGGACATAGCTCTTGCTGTTTCATACACTAGAAATGGAGCCACAGATGTCTTATTACCAGAAGCATAGCTAATGCTAGAGCTGTTCTTAATTTCTGACCCAGCATCTGCTGTCAGCATGTAGCCGGAATCCAACCCCCACATTCTCCAAAATTCATCCCCACTGGGTTTAATCTCAGAACCCCCCACGTTTAACCTATACATAGTTTCAATCCCACGTTTGTTCAAATTCAGAGAACTGTTTGCACCATTTCCACCTACTTTGTTTACTGAGTCAACAAACAGGGTGTCTACAACTGGGACGATTTCTATGGCATTCACAAATCCAAAGGTGCCTTTAGTTGGGATGAACTCAATGACAAAAGCATCTGTATCGACATTAAAGAAGTACTCTTTGATCAAAACAAATGAACTTGAATTGCTCCCCGAGCTCTGCAAGTAAGAACTCTTGAGCGAAATCTCATCACAAACATTGAACTCGGAAACTAAGTTCAAACCATTTGCATTGACAGAAAAAGAAGATTCATTTGCATTGTAGATTTGGAAAGAGAGTGGATAGAAATGCAGCCTAACAAAACAATTTCCACGGGTTCCTTTAAATGTGTAATTAAGACTATCAGTAAATATCCGGGCAGTCCTATAGAGTGGTGCATAGATTGGATCTCCACTAAATGCGGAGTTGGAGGCCACAATACCAGAGCTCACAGTTAGATTGGTTTCAGGGGCCAAGTCACCAACCCATCTCCTCCTATCCAAATTGACAATTGCATTTGTACCACAATTTATCAGAAAAGTCTTTGCCTCAGCTTCTCCAGCTCTAATAAACATAAAGACAACCAACACAAATAGTAGGACCCAAACCTCCATGCCTTGAGACTTCATCATTTACCACTCCCTAAAGAGGCTAGCCTTCTTTTCTTTTCTTTTCTTTTCTTATTTTATTTCTGTAATAAAAGGATTAGAAGGCCAGCTTAAAACGCAAGCACTAACTACTGTTGAGGAAAACAGAAGCATAGCAGTGGGAAACCCTGATCTTGAATCACATTAACTACTACTCAACCCACTAAATCAAAGAAGGCTTATATTACGACAAACTCACATATCGCAGATTTCTAGGGGTCTCCATACCAAAACTTTGACAACACATACAAACTCTACAATCAGTATTACATTACCTTCTCCAAACCCATTTAGGCACTTGATTTTCCTTTAATGGTTCGACAAAAGCAACGAACAGAATGATTGAATCCGCCACACAGGACTTTCTTCAAACATCTTATGTCAAATCAACAAACCCCACTAACTTGAAGTTCCATCCCAAGAGGAATTACAAAAGGGGGAGAAAGGGGCCAAATAAAAAACAATGGGAATGGACTGTGTTGATGTGAAAAAATGTAGGAACTTTCCTTCCTCACCACTGATATTTGAAGGTCACTAAAGAAAATACCGAAGGGAGGGTCCTTCTGCAAATAGGAAATTTCTGCAAATAAAAGAGAGATTGAAAAATGGGTTGAAGTTAGAACAGGCTGGCAACGTTCATGTCAACCTTCGATTTGTTTGTTTCTTCGGAAAAGAGCTAAGAATCTGACATAAACATCTGTTTCATGTATTATTGCAAAACAGCAATTGTTGTAACTGCTGCAAGTGCTAATTTCTTTACTCAGATTCAGAGTTTTTTTTTTCTTTTTTCAAGTAAATCTTATTCGTTGTTTGCCGATATTTTATATAGACTCGCTAGCTAAACGCTCCTCGTTTGATAACTCGAATTAGATTAGATTGTATTAGTAGTGAGGAAAAATTACAAATGAAGTGGAATTAATAGTGAGGTGGAATTAATTTTTTTGTGTTTGAATTTAGTAGAATTAAATAACGTACTAGATAATGATTTATCATTGTATTAAGTTAATTTATTTTAAAATTAACTTAAATAAATTAATAAGTTAAATTTTA
>JAULJZ010193025.1:0-20696 GCA_032270985.1 Heliamphora pulchella | reverse complement strand
TATTCTCGGGTTGGGTGTTGTGGTTGTTTATTTATGGGTGTTTCACGTGGCCCGAAGTTTGAGGCGTGACAGATTGCATCAAGAAACAACCTTGTAAATCCCTTTACAAATAGCTTACTAGCTAAGACTTTTGACAGTCATGTAGATGGCATGGGTGTCAGATATTTGGCAACATGTTTTTAGATATAAATGGGAGATTGTTAGGGTTGTATACTAAAACTTATAATTTTGAATTTTAGATTTTAATTTTATTTATTAATAAAATTAGTTTTTCTATTTTATGAGAATCTTAATGAACAATATATGCGTTTCATTATTTATTTAATGTTGTGAATGAGTGTATTTTATTCTATATAATATTTAATCTGGTGTGTAGAGTTTAGTTTACACACGAATGACCAAATTAAATTTTTTTAAAAAATATAAGTTTTTGGCTAACAGTTTAGATGAATTGGACACACCATCGGTATGACTGTAATATAATATTTTGGTAGATCTGTCTTGATTAAGGAGAACGGTAATTATTTCGAGAATCGTTCCGACTCATTGTGCTAGTACACTTTGTATATATTGAACAAGACCAAATTAGGATAATTAATTTTGTACTAACTTTATAAATTAATTTACACCTCATGATTATTATAAATGCTTATACTCTTAATCCTGAAATAATTATTATTTGTATATATTTAATATTCATTATTTTGATTTATTAGAGTGTGCGATCTTGTATGGGTCTATAATCCCGGTGAGTTAAATAACGATATCAATTGTATGGTGAATATTAATTATTGACAAAATCTACGTCCCAAAAAATCGAAATTGATAATACCCCCTTAAGGAAAATTATAAGTTTTGACCGAGCTAAATCCTGCAGGTAGATATTTTTAATCTGGCAGTCAAATAAGTTAAACAGAAAGTCTTAAGAAATTTCTAAAAAAGTCGATTAAATATAATTGTTAGTAATTTAATTTAATCGGTAGGTATCTATAATCTTAATGTGGGGAGAATAAATAAGCATTTAATAACAGGAACTCGAATACTACGATTTTGGGAATAAGGCTGCGAGTGCAATTATAATTCTTTAATGGAATAAATTATAGTTTATGTTTTTATAAAATTGCTTCTAGGTTGAGGTAGAATTTTATAATTACATTAGAAGCTCATGTCTTATTTACTCCACAGGTTCCTGCTGTAACCTATTTATATGCTGTTATAAAACCTGATGCCATAATTCAGATTATTCAGTAAGTGATTAGGTGGCTAAGGTTCCACATTATTTTAAAATTCCTAAGCCTAATTAAGAATGTTTTGAAGAACACGATATATTAAAACCCACACTTTGTTTGTTTTTAGCATTCGGGAATACAGTAGAAGGCTTGTGTCGGAGATTTGACTAGAAGTCAAAAATTGCGGCGGATCATTGACTGAAAATTGTTACAGTAATCGAAATCATCTAACCATATTTTGAAATGTACAATTCTAAAACTAACTTTGGGAGTATTATTGAGTTTTATTTTGATTGTTCGGTATCAAAAGTTTTAATAGAATTGACGAGAATACTTTAATCAGTCAAAACTTGTGCTCAACCGGGTGAAAATGTTGAAATTTCTTGGTGTGATTTCAGTTTTCGTCAATGATGAGCTGGCTTTTGTAGTAGGAAACCCCATTGTCTAGTACTGAGTAGCATCAATGCTGGAAAAGGCCAGCTCTTGCTTCTTGAATCAGTAGACATGGTGGTCAAAAAAGAATTTTCTCGTGATAAAACCATAAGAAAATTGGTATCTGAAAGTGAAGGAATACAGGAACAAAATCTTCAAGTTTTTATTGGTTTAGTTGGATCTAAAAGTAATAAGTTGCCTTATGTCAAAGCAATGCTCAACTCTCTGTCTCAGCATTCGAACCTAACAAAGGCGGTGCTGTAGACTCCGGCAACTACACGTGTTGCCTCACTTTACTCTGCAGCAAATGTGTATGTCAAAAATTCTTAGGGGCTTAGCAAAACATTTGGGAGAGTGACAATCGAAGCAATTGCATTTGGTCTACCATACACTGTATACACTCTAACAATCTTGGAAATGGGGGGAAATAGAGGGATAAGAAGCTCTAAACACCAAAGAGAAAAGCTGGAGAGGAGAGCTCAAACGCCTCTAAAACATCAAGTTCGAAAAGTAGTTAGAAATTTTAACTAAAAATGTTATAATTTCTTCTATTTCAGCATATTCTCTTCTACACATTGTTATTGTAAATCCTTTTTTTTTCTTCTAAAAGAATAATGGGCCAAGGTGAAAAATAGCAAAAGATAATGTGAGAACAATAAAGCGAAAGCATGGACCTAAGGGTTAGAGGGAAAATGTAAATCACAAAATGATCAGCCTCCAATCATTGAAAACTTAGACCCAAGGTTTCAATGGGCAAAGGCAGATCACAAGATGATCAGCCTCCAATCATTAAAGAGCCTAGACTTAACGGTGAGAGGACAAAGGCAGGTCACAAGATGATCAGCCTCCAATCATTAAAGAGTCTGGACCTAAGGGTCAGAGGGTAAAGATAGATTATAAGATGATCAGCCTCCAATCATTGAAAGTCTGGACCCAACGGTCAGAGGGCAAAGGCATATCATAAGATAATCAGCCTCCAATCATTGAAGATTCTGAACTTAACAGTTGGAGGGCAAAGACAGATCACAAGGTAATCAACCTCTACTCATTGAAGAGCTTGGACCCAATGGTCAGAGGGCAAAGGCAGATCACAAGATGATCTGCCTTCAATCATTGAAGAGGGTAAATGCATATCACAAGATGATTAATCTCCAACCATTGAAAAGCCTGAACCCAATGGTCTATGGGTAAAGACAGATCACAAGATGATTAACCTCTAATCATTGAAGAGCCTGGACCCAAGGGTCAGAGGATAAAGGCAGATCACAAGATGATCAGCCTTCAATAATTGAAGAACCTAGACTTAAGGGTCAGAAGGTAAAGACAGATCACAAGATGATCAGCCTCCAATCATTGAAGAGCATGGGCCTAAGGGTCAGAACGCAAGGTAGATCACAAGATAATCAACCTCCAATCACTAAAGAGCCTGAACCAAAGGGTTGGAGGGCAAGATAGATCACAAGAATATCAGCCTCTAATCATTAAAAAGCCTGGACTCAAGTGTCAAAGTGCAATGACAGATCACAAGATGGATGACTGTGGCGCCGGGATTTTGGGAGATTTCAAAAGATGTTTATAAAATATTTTAACACCTTGAAAACTAAATTTTGAAAATCTTTTTTTGTTGAAAATAGAGTCGCCACTTGATTTTTGAGAAAAATCAAGAAAAATAAAAATGGCCACTGATCTTGAAAACGTTAACCAGAGAAAAAGGGTTCGGGGGTTAATGTATGAATCGGGGAAGGTGTTAGGCACTCCGTTCGCCCAACCGTAAGGCTGGCCTCTACTAATTATCATTGATTTTTAATAAGATTTTTCAAATGTATGTAAATACAGAAAATGGAGATGAGAAGAGAACATTCAAAATCAAATAAGAAAAATACATAACATATGTATATAAAATACCAAATCAAAGCAAATAAGAATATAAAATTCTAAATCCTACGACATGCAATTTCTAGTTAAAGGATATATGGAGCAAATCCACATGCAATATTTATAATATTACTGTAGACACCCTAATAGTTTAGGATAATAAACATGAAATTATTAACAATATCACCAGATAACAAAAATAACCTAAACTATTCTAAATATTATTTCAAAGAAGGTAAACAAGACATACTTTAAAAAAAAAAGAGAAGATATTAAATATGTATATTACCAAAACAACCCAAAACTATACTAACATGAAATTGATCAAACATGCTTTAAAAATATTAAACTCTAATTAAGAAAGAAAGGAAATTAAAGATTGTTGAGTTCTTATCTTAAGGAGAATAAAAGAGAAGAAGAATAAACAAAATATTATTAAAATGAATTTAAATTAAAACTAAAAGATTTTTATGGATTTTATGTTAAACAAAATAGAAGAAACGACAAATAAAGAGAATGCTATTAGAAAGGAATGAAACTAAAATTAAAAGATTTTTTATGGATAAAAAAAAAGAAAAATAAAAGAAATACAATGCAATAAAAGAAAATTAAACTAATAAAACAATAATGAATGAAAAGAATGACTATTACATAGTAACGTAACAGTTATTTAACTAAGAAATTTAAAATACAGATGTAATATTGATAATTACAACCATATGAATATAAGTGCGTTGATTATGACAATAACGACATCGTAAATCGTAATTACCGAATATGTTAGCACTATTTGATGAACTTTTAAAAGGGATTAAAGTGAAAGTGTGATATGTGAACATTGTGAAAGTCAAACCATGTGCACCCTTACAACATAAGTGAAATAGTGAATTAAACTAACTATAGGTAAAATATGAGAATTGAAATCAAAGCTAACCCAGTTACTCCGAAAGAGAGAAAATGGAGATAAAAAAACCGGGGATCCGAACAAAATATTTGGATCGCTAATGAATCATCGAGTCGGGGAATGGTGATCGACATTCCAATCCTTGAGCAATGATCCAATCCGAGTTAGGGTTTTAGTATCAGTGTCAGAGGTTCGACTATCGGTACTTCGATAGGATTTTGGCGTCGAAACTCGTACTCTCTCGATGCTTCAGCGGAGCTTCTCTCACTAAAATTCTGTCCTGAAAATGTACTATGGGGTACGATATTTATAGATTTCTTCAACTAACGAAATGCTGACACGTTTTGGGATACGTTAGGCCATTTGGAGTTGGCAGTTGCCACAAAATGTGTAGTTTCCAAGAGGTTCCAATGGCAGTCGCCATAATGGAGTTGGCGACCCCATGGTTCAAGGTGGCAGTCGGTGCTTTGGGCTAGGGTTTCCAAGAGTTTCTAATTGCGGGCGCCACAATGAACATGGTGACCCCAAGGTTTCAACATGGCAGTTCAAGATGTTTTCACTAGTTTGAAGATTTTGATCATTGGGTTCAAATACCGAGCTTAGATCATTTTTTGAGGATCGTACTAAATCACCACTCTAATTGTTTTCATCATCGAATTCACCTGGATCAACCTAAGATTAGGCAGGGTTAAATTGGGGTGTCTATAGTTGTCCCTCTTTGATATAACTTACACAGTAACGCGTGATGTAAGTTATATCAAAGATTCATAGACAACATCTATTTAACCGAATCGTCAATCTTAGGCCACTAACAAATAAGCATGCATATGATGTTGATTGTATTCGAATTTTCATCGAGTTAGCTACGTACCCCTTTGTTAGGGATCAGACTGAAACGTAGTTCTTGGGATAAATGCACAAATACAAGACACTAAACATGATGCAGATGCTAATATGATGTAAACATTGGTATGATCAATAAATCCTAAAGATCGAATCAAGATCTAAAGCGAGTACAAACAAACAAGTCAAAGATCGAATCACGATCTAAGAACTTGGCTGGGGATAAAATAATTAAAAGGATTGAGTCAAGATCCTAGAAATTATCTTAACCGGGAAGGCAACAACGAATTAATAAGTCGAGTCAAGGCTTAAACTCGGAACGGTAACAGGATAAGGATAACTAAAAAGTTGAATCAAGACTTTAAAATCATTCTCATTGGAGAGAACTACAAGTTAATAGGTTGAGTCAAGACCTAAAAATTCAAGACGCAGCACGAGATAATAATTAAAAGCCAAGTTAATAATTTAAAATTAAATTTATAGAGAAAAAACCACAAATCACAACGCAAAAACAAGTTTGCAAATCATACTAAAGAAGAACATACAAGAAAAACACAGCAGGTTATTTTTTGAAGAAAAACATACAAAATACCCCAAAGTTTAAAACTATATTTTTTAACGCCCCAAGATTTAAAACTATACTTTTTAACGCCCCAAGATTTAAAACTATATTTTTAACACCCCATGATTTAGAACTATATATATATGTATATTTTAAACAAATACCCAAGATTTAAAATTATTCTAGGAAAACACACATAATATTTAAAATTCTTTTTAACCACACAAGAAAAACACAAAAATAAACAATCAAAAACAAGATGAAATAAACACACATAATAAAATAAACCCATAATAATAATAAAACACACAAAAAATACTCAATAACACAATAAAACAAGACAAAAATAAAGCACACATTAATAAAAACACCCAAAACAAATAAAACACACCAAACAACCCCTTTTCATAAACCCAAAACACAATAATGACCGACACATGCCCGCCAACTCCCAAGGTGGCGGTTGCCGGGTTCGATTCTTGAGACGATTGATATGACCGTTGACAACCTAATGGTCGCCACAAAAATTCCCTTCTAACATGGCTGTCACTCTACAAAAACCCTTTTAGTACGGCGGTCGTTGTATGTTGTTCCATTAACTCGACGGTTGCGGTCATGGAAGGTGGCGACCGCGACCTCCAGACATGTATACGGTCCCCAAAGACGTTCGGGTGGGGCTCATTTGGGCATTCCCATCTCTCTCTCTAGCATTGTCACTCTCTTAAACTCTCGAGCTCTTCTCCTTGCTTCTTCTTGTTCTTTGCGACTTTTGAGCTTTTTTTCCTATGGCGGGACATGGGCACCTTAAGGATATCCGGGAGCTATCCGGGGTCCCTCGGCGAGTGAAAGCTCCATCATGGGGACTCTTGGGGGCACAACCACCAGCCTCCCTGCCAGCGGGGTTACCACTGCACAGCCCTCTACTACAATGGACGCACTTACTTTTGAGGCGGAGCGTGCCTCTCACCGTGCTGCTGAGGAGGCACAGGCGGCTACAGATGCTATTGTTGAGGCCAAGATGGCCGATTTTCTTGATCAACACATTGGAGAGAGTCATCCAGCTCCTTTCGACCCGCATGTATACACCCCAGTATCCCACCGCTTGGTTTCAGGTGGGATGAGGTGCTATGGTCCACCAGTTGACGCCGTCACTACTGACGTTCTCCTCCGGGAGCCAAACCAGCACATCTTTCGCCAGCGTCCATCAATAGGTTCCCTATCTATTTTGTTCAGCATGTTATATGATATATCCCAAACATAGATGCATGCTTAAGATCCCCCTTGTGATATGTGATGATGTGATGCAATATTTGATATCTGTGATAATTGTATGCCATATTTTGAGCTCTGGATACGTAAAACAAACTTGAATACCGGACTTAAAAACTTAGCTTAGGTATCTGTGCAAATGAGATTAAAATAGTATGAACACTAGGACTAGGGTTTAGATGCAAACAAATAAAAGGGGGGTTTTATTTTATTTTATTTTCTTTTAGCAAATTCAACAAAATTAAAGGGGTTGAATTTTTTTTTTGTTTTTTTTTGTTTTTGGGGCAAAATATATAAAAAAAACTAAGGGGGAATTTTTTCATTTTTATTAAAATTACAAAACATTGAGGGACATTTTTTTTTCAAAAATCCTAAAAGTTGGTGGAAGTTTTTCAAATTCCTAAAAATCAAGGGAAAATTTTTTGAAAAAATATTGAAAATCTAGGATAAATTTTATTTATTTATTATTTATTATTTTTAC
The DNA here is from genome assembly GCA_032270985.1 of Heliamphora pulchella. Classification (NCBI taxonomy): domain Eukaryota; kingdom Viridiplantae; phylum Streptophyta; class Magnoliopsida; order Ericales; family Sarraceniaceae; genus Heliamphora; species Heliamphora pulchella. The sequence goes on along the minus strand of JAULJZ010193025.1, from coordinate 13,101 downwards.
TATTTTCTGGAAAAAACTAAAAGGGGCATTATTGCAAAATTGTTGGAGAAATTTAGGATAAAGATTTTCCTAGTGCACCAAAGCTTAGGGTACCTAATCTTCTACTAGGGTGTGAAAAAAGTAAAGGAGCATCACTTTCACACGAACCTAGAGTTGAAAGGTTTTTCCTAACGCACCAGAACTTAGAGTTTCTAGTCTTCTACTAGGACGTGCAAGATTTTCCTGGCGCACGAGTGCTTAGGGTACCTAGTCATCTATTAGGGCGTGCCAAAAACTAAAGGATCGTCATTGACACACGAACCTAGGGTTGAAAGAATTTGCCTGGCTCACTAGGGCTTAAGATTCCTAGTCTTCTACTAGGACATGCAATATTTTCCTGGTGCACCAAGGTATAGGGTGCCTAGTCTTTTAGGGCTTGAGAAATTTTCCTGGCGCACCAGGACTTAGGGTCCCTAGTCTTCAAGGGCTTGAAAGAACCGAAGGGTCGTCACACACATACGAACCTAGGGTTTTTATTGCCTTCAGTTACTTTTTGCATTTCGATTGTTTTTATATATTTCCTGCTTATCTTCTTCTTTTTAGGTTGGTCATTACGTTCGGGGCTTTAGCGGCTCAGCCTCGGGCAAGGTGTTGGAGTGGTACGATGCGCTCCTTGCTCCTAGCCGGGCTCTCGTTGACGCTTTTGGCTTTGCTTGGTTCATACCCTTATTAGGTAAGACGAGCAATGACCGGGTCTGGCTCATGGCCCTAGCTAAGCGGTGGTGGGATACCACTAACACCTTTCTCTTTACCACATTTAAGGCTACTTTGACACCTCTAGACTTTTTGATGATCACCGACATTTGAGTAGGCGGTGCTCCCATCCCATTCGATCCATCCGTCGCTTGCTCCACCGATGCATTGATGTACTTACTTGGAGCTATCCCAGTACAGATGGACAGAGACCGGGTCTGATACACATGGTTTTTCGACTGCCTTCGCCATTTTCACTGCACCAAGCCTTGTCACTATGAGTGGGTTGCCCGCAGATTTCTCCTTTAATTGTTCGGTACCTCCTTATTTTCGAACAAGGAAAACATTGTTCATCTTCACTACCTCGGTGCCCTTGCTCGCCTCAACTGGGTTACCACGTACGACTGGGGAGGAGCCACTCTCGCCACTCTCTACGGCTTTATGAGGGCCTTGACCTGGTTCCCCCAAAAGCTTAGCATTGGGGGATACTGAAGGTTCTGGGAGGTATGCTTTAGTTTCTACACATTTTTCATTCATTTATGTTATTTGTTATCCATTATTTGTTTGCTTACATCTTTTCTTTACAACTTTGGACCAATGAGTTCCTCGGGCTTCATGTCCCAGCGAACTCCTCAGCAGACTCTCTGTTCATTCTCCGCACGACTCGGTGGTCCCAAGGTCTGAAGGAGAAAAAGGCTGGGGGGAAGGATATCGATAGATTCCAAGCCTCTCTTGACCCGCTGACCTCTGACCAGGTACCATTATTTACTACTTACTACACTGTATCATACTGTTCACTATTTACTGTGCTGATTACTACTCACGACTCACTGATTGCTGCACTGTACTGTTTATTGGGCACTGAACTGATTATTGTACATTGCACTGTTCACTGTACTATACTGTACTGTACTGCTCACGACTCACTAATTGCTGCGCTGTTCACTAAACCCTGTTCTAACTACTACTACTATGTACTGCTTATTGTGTTGTTTGCTGATCCCTGCTCTGTACCATTCACTACTTACTGTTCTTTTGTTCCCTTTATTGTTTACTGAATTTCTGTAGGTGCATTGGGATGTCTGGAGGGGGATAGAGGATCGGGCTTGCGCAGACCAATTGCATAGCCGAGATATTACTTTGACGCGAATTTTGTTAGAGGGACCCTTTGGTCGAGAGTAGTACCTAGGAGAAAGGGTGGTTCGCCAGTCACTTGGCCTCGACCACTTTAGGATTCCAGTGGTCCCTCCGGCCAGCATGCGTCGAACCGACCTCTTAAGCCGCGTTGACCTGCTCTTAGAGATGGTGGGGACTCATACCTCAGAGCTGTTAGTGCCAGAGGGGGATTACATAGCTTGGGCTTGGGCCCATCTACTTGGACCACTAGGACCTAGCCTGACTATACCTGATGGCAAGAGGAGGAGACAGGCACTAGAGGCTGCTGATGCTGGTGCTGGGGTTGGAGTTGATGTTGGAGGAGCTGCGGGTGCTGGGGCAGCTCTTGTTGTGACTGGTGCTGCTGGTGCAGGAGCTGCCGCTGGAGCTGTTGGAGCTGGAGCAGGAGAGATGATAGGTCCGAATATCCCATTGGATATTTATTCCGTGGCCTATGGCTTTTCTTTCTCCCTTTCGCACTCAGTCCCACAGACTTCTGTGTTCAGAGCCAAGATTGGCCAGGTCTGTTCTTTACTCTTAGTCCTTTCTTTTAGTTCTTGCTTTAATTGTCTAACCTCCTTGAACTATCTATTCCCTTTCTTTGGCAGTTTAATCAAGTGTGGGTGGATCATATGCTGTTGATGCTTACGAGTCAGAGAGCACTGCTTCGTCAGTTAGGTGCCACAGTCCGTGCAGCTGGCATTGTGTTTTCTCCAGTGGCCATAATGAGGATTCTCATAACCCTTTTAACTTTTCTGTACTTTTCTATACTCTATTTTGATTCTTACTTCTTTTCTTCTTTTTTCTTTGACAGCCTCCAATATTGACAGCTAGCATAGTACCACCACAGGCCCCCAGTCCCTCCTTCAGCTCTGATCTTGGCTCCAGCTCGAGGCCGTGGATCTCATGCTTCCTCTTCTAAAGCTTGCCCCACAGGATCCGTCTCTTCTGCTAGGAGTCGCTCCAAAGTTGTATCCTCTTCCTTTGGAAGTGATGGTAGTGGTGACCTAGAGGAGCTGTTCAAGGATGTCAGTTCTGATGAGGCTGGTCTTTCTTCCCGTCAGGTCCGTCGGCGGCGATGATTGATGAGAGGAATTTCCCCACCCCCTTAGATACATTTAGATACATTCACTTTTTATGGGCCCGCGTGCCCCGGTTTCATATACATGTCTGCACATTTATTCTGGTACTTTTAGTTTTTTTTATATAGGCATGCGTGCCTAAGTTTCATCGGTTATTGGACTTGGGTGCCTTAGTTTCACACTTTGATACATTCGTACATGGCTTTCCCTTATTTGCTGCTTAAATTGCTTTAGATGCATGATATAAGGCTTAAAACTTTCACAAACTGTACAACATAACATGCTTGCCACTTCTCAACATGGTGGTCGCTAGAATGCAACACATTTTCAATTTTCAACTCAGTGAGCTTTTATTTTATCTTTAGTTTTACCTCAAGGATAGTACTTTTTGAGCTGGTCAAGGTTGACTAAAGTGGAGAACACATTGCCATCCAAATCCATATTGATTACTTCACCATCGTTCATAATAGTTTTGATCATAAATGGTCCGGACCAGTTTGGCTTGAACTTACCCCTAGGGTCGAAGATGAGAGTTCTGATTTCCTTAAGAACCAAATCTTCTTCTTTGAGATCACGGGTCTTGACCTTTTTGTTGAATGCTCGAGCTATCCTCCTTTGGTATTCTCGTATATGAAATAGAGCCTGCAGCCTTCTTTCATCAAACAAAAGCAGCTCTTCCATTCATTTCCTTTGCCATTTTATTTCTAGAATACTAGCCTCGGCCACTACCCTTAGTGAAGGGATTTCTACCTCAATGGGAAGCACAGCTTCCATCCCGTACACTAAAGAGTATGATGTGGTTCCCGTTAAAGTTCTAATCGACGTCTTGTATCCCCAGAGTGAGAATGGTAAGTGTTTCGGCTAATCTTTATATGAGCTGATCATCTTTCACAGAATCTTCTTGACATTCTTGTTTCCTTCCTCGACTGCCCCATTGGTCTATGGCTGATATGGAGATGACTTATGGGCCACTATTCAGTATTCTTCAAAAAGATCTAAGACCTCACCTTAAAAGTGCGAGCTATTATCTGAGATAACCTTATGAGGGGCCCCTTACTGACAAATGATGTTTTTCTTGATGAACTTGCCACATACGAAGCTTTCAATACCGAGTAGGAGGCTGCTTCCACCCACTTGGTAAAATAGTCAATGGCCACCAAAATGAACTCATGCACATTTAACGCCTTCGGTGTTATCTTACCAATCACATCAACGCCCCATACTGATAATGGCCATGGCGACGTCAGGTTATACAATTGAGATGGGGAAACATGTATAAGGTTTGCATGAATCTGACACTTATGACACGTTCGCACAAACCGTATACAGTCTGTTTTCATTGTCATCCAAAAGTATCCTTGTCGTAGAATCTTCTTGGCTAACAAGTTTTTACTCATGTGAGGCCCACAGACTCCTGCATGTATCTCTTTCATCAGTTCCTACCCTTCTTTACTGTTGACACATAGCTTGTTAACTTCAGAATACCCTCGTTTATACAATCTTTCCCCACAAATGACAAACTATGCAGATAGTTTTCATATTGCTCTTTCGTCCTTTTTGCTGGCAAACTTGGGATATTTTCCTTTTTTCATGAAGTTCTGGATGTCAAAATCCCACGAAAACTCATTGGTACTTTCCATGATTACAGCTCTCATCTGGTATGCCGATTTTCTCTTCTATTTGATTATCAAAGGCCTCATTCTTATTCTGGGTGGTATGTCAATCATCGATGCGAGAGTGGCCAATGCATCAGCAAACTTATTTTGCAGCCTCGGCACATGAGTGAAGATCACTAATTCAAAGCACGGTATCAATTTTTCTAGCTCTTGTTGGTAGAGAATCGATGTTAAGTCCTTGACCTTCCATTCTCCTCTTGCCTGTGAAACCACCAATGCCGAATCTCCGATGACTTCTAGCTTCTTTGCCCCTAGTTCCATAGCTGCCTCCAACCCAGCTAAGCATGCTTCATACTCAGCTTGATTGTTGGTGACTTCAAAATTGAGCTTCAGGGACAAAGGAACATGTGATTCGTTAAGAGTGACAAGAAGAACTCCAATTCCATTGCCATACTGATTGGATGCACCATCAAAATATAGAGTCCACTTGTCGTCCCTAACTCCCATCAACTATTCATCAAGAAACTGGAATTCTGCGTCTTTATCTCTCTTGACTGGTTGGTCGTCTAGAAACTCTGCTATCGCTCTGCCTTTGACTAATTTTTGAGTTACATACTTGAGGTCAAACTCTGACAATAATAGCAACCAATGGACCAGCCTTCCTGTCAATGCCGACTTCTCAAACGAGTATTTCAATGGGTCTATTCGAAAAATTATGTTCACAGTGAAAGATAGCATGTAATGTCTTAGTTTTCGAAAATCCCAAACCAAAGTCCAGCATGTCTTTTCCAGTGGTGTATAACGTATCTCAGACCCAGTCATATTCTTGCTTAAATAGTAGGCTGCCTTTTTGACTCCAGCTTCTCCTTCATGTGCCAGCATGCTTCCCATAATTGAATCGAACAATGACAATTAGAGGATCAGCGGCCTATCTGGCTCGGGAAGAGCTAAAATAGGTGGGTTTTGCAAGTACTGATGCACAGCTTCAAAGGCATCTTAGCATTTTTTAACCCATTCAAGTTTGACCCCCTTCTTCAGCACACAGAAGAGCGACTCACAGGTGGTTGTTAGTTTTGCGATGAATCGACTGATGAACTGTATCTTTCTCAGAAAGCTCATGACTTCTCGCTCGGTCTTTGGAGGAGGCATTTCTAAGATTGCTTTAATCTTAGAAGAGTCGACTTCAATGCCTCATTGAGTAACCATAAACCCGAGCATCTTGCCAGCAGTGACTCTGAAGGCACACTTTTGTGGGTTGCGCGGCATCTTGTATTTTTGAATTCTTTTGAAGAACTTCCGCAGTGTTATGATGTGGCCATATCGGTCTTTGGACTTTACTATCATATCATCCACATATACCTCGACCTCCTTATGTATCATGTCATGCAGCAAAGTAGTGGCAGCCCTATGGTAGGTTGCCCCTACATTCTTTAAGCCAAATGGCATCACACGATAGCAATAAGTTCCCCAGGGTGTAGTGAATGTTGTCTTTTCTCTATTCTCAAGGTTCATTAGAATCTAGTTATACCCGGAGAAGCCGTTTATGAATGATAACAAGGCATACCCCTCTGTACCGTCTACCAGGACATCAACGTGTAGCAATAGAAAGCCATCTTTCAGACTAGCTTTGTTAAGATATCGAAAATCCACGCAAACTCGGATGCGTCCGTTTTTCTTCAGAACTGGAACAATATTGGCCACCTACTTTAGATACTTGGTTACCATCAAGAATCCAGTGCTGATTTGCTTGGTGACCTCTTCTTTGATCTTCAAAGCCCATTTTGGCCAGATTCGTCTCAACTTTTGTTTGACTGGTTTAACATCAGGGTATAGAAGGTTATGATGTTGGATAATGTCAAGATCAATACCAGGCATATTCTCGTAAAACCATGCAAATACATCTTTAAATTTTTTTAATAAAATTATTAACTGCTCACGTTCAACTAGAAATAAAGAAGAACCGATTTGTACAATTTGTGAATTAATTTTATTACCCAGATTTATTGACAAAATTTCTTCAATTATTGATTGAGCACGCATTTCTTCTTCTCTTTTTATTAAAAGTTTTCTTTCTTCAGGGATATTCCCATCGAATTCAAAATTATCAGAAAGTATATGAAATAAATCAAACAAAACGGAGTAACCATAAATCTCGTTTATTTCATTGAAGAAAGAAGAGATTACAAGCTCAAAGGCAAAAGCAAAGGGAGATGCATAGACAGATGTGCTCTTAATCACAGACTCAGACTCAGACTCGAGGCGTACAACATGCATATTACAAGACTCCATGGTTCAATTTTTCACATCCTTTGCAGCCACGTCCATGAGGAGCTCAGTGTAATCTGTTGGTGCATTGTAGCCCAACATCAGACATTCCTGATCGGTTATGTGTATCTGAGCCATCTTCTCATTGAATAACACTTCCATGTCATTGCCGTCCAACTTGTCTGCCTAATCCTCCTCTCGAATCTTCTTTTCTCCTTTTTCCTCTCTTATAGCTTCTTTCTCTTCTGTGTTAGATAGTTGGTGATTAAAGAAGATTTTCAATCCTGACAGTTTCTTATTAGTTTCTTCATCAATTCATGGCTCCGGGAAGCTGCAGTATGGGAAATCTTCTCCTTCTTTAACAAAGTAGCCATTGAGCGTTCCTGAGTATTTAGCCTTTTGCCCTTTTTGTCCCCCCTTCGGCCCTTCCAAATCTTCTTTTGCCGGCATGTACCCAAGATCGAAATGTTGTGAAGCTGCCAATACCTGAACTGGTTCTGGAATACCTTGTTGCTTACGTCTTAGCCCTATGCCTGGGAAGTAAGATATATGCTTCATCATTGTGACCACTGGCGGGTTGATGTAGTTCTCTTCTTCTTGCAGCAGCATTTGCAAAGCCAAAGTCTCGCCATAGCGGAATCCACTCAGAAATACGCCTCCTTCTCCGTGCTGCACCTCTAGGAGAGTTGAACCATCTTCTCTCGGAGCTTGAATACTGTCTTTTCCATAGATTGTTAACACTGCGCCATCATTGATCATCTTCAATTTTTGGTGAAGAGTAGAAGGTATTGCTTGGACGTTTGGGTCATGGAGTCATGGTCGTCCTAGTAGCAAGTTAAAAGATGCTGGTACGTCCAACACATGAAACTCGATTGACATCTCCACTGGTCCTACTGACACTGCGAAGGACACTTACCCAAGCACATCTTGTCTAGTGTTGTCATAGGCTCGAACCCCTTGGTTACTAGGCGTGAAATACTTAGGCTGTAACCCCAAACAGATAACTGTTCTGAGTGAGCAGACATTCAGTGCAGATTCGTTGTCAATAGGAGTTACTAGAACCCATTTCTCCAAGCATTTAAACGTGATATGCAGCGGCTTGTTGTGGCTTCTCCCTTCTACTGGCAAATCATTATCAAAAAAGGAAATAACCTTTGGTTCTGTGGCCAGCAGAATAAGCCCAACGAGCTGTTTTGGAGTCGTATCCATTGAAATGTTGGCTTTGTTCAAGACCTTTAGCACCGCTTGCCTATGTCGATGTGAGGCCATCAGTAAGGCCCAGATACTAACATTGGCTTCCGTTTTCTTCATGAACCAAAACTTGTATTTTCATAGCCAAAATAGAAATGTTTTATACATATGAAATGTAGTAGACATCAAAAACTAGCTACTGTCCAAAAATCTCTTAAGAAGAAGTTGATTTGAGCTTTCAAAAATATTTTATAATCTCTCTTGTTACAACAGAATTTATGATTAGTCCTCTTTTCTGTCACAATTTCTTGGAGAGCTTAAAAGACAAATATTTTTCAAAAATGTGAGTTTAGTGTTCTACATAAAACTTTTAGATGACATCCAAATATATAATATATCAAAAAATAATTTTGGTAGGAGTTCGATTGATGCCTCAAAAATATTTTTCAAAACGCAGCAATTTTCAGGATATTCTAAGTGTAGCAGAAAATTAGTTTTGAGTTAAGTTCTTATTGAATTTAAAGCTACTTAAAATCTTTAAGAATTTTAAAAAGTGTTCTACATAAGAATGTTAGATAAAATATTAATGTACCAGATGAAAATAATAATAATAAAATTAGCCCGAGAAAAAAATTAAATTGCTACCCTAAAAATACGTTATAAAATATGTTCAAATTAGCCTTACTTTAACTTAAGTGTAAAAAAAAATAGCCTTTTTAACCATATACTTTTATGCTAAATGTTGTATGTTTTTGGTGAGCCTAAAATGTTTCTAAATGTTTTGATCGATTTATAGTATCTCCCAAAATGGATATGTGACTTGGTTTATATAATTGTTTGGTGTTCACTATTTATGCTAAGTGCTAATTTATTGATTATTGTTATTTTCACTTTACTTGGCATAATCTTAGCATCACGTGTATTAGTACATATATGCCTAAGATGAGACATGCATTCATCACCCATAGGTTGGGATATGCGTGAATCACCTAAATTATAACGGTGGATGAAATGAACCCTATGGCAGTTTTGTTAATAAAATGATTTTGGGGTGTTGTCCCCAGCTTGTATGCCATGATATGAAATTTTGAGATAGTATCTCATGGTAAAGGTGGTTCGGGTGGCGAAATAATTGGCGATAGAATATGTGTTGATCCCATACTAAATCTTAACCTGAGATTTGAGGGCCTAACCGTGATGATTTTTCAGAGCTTGCTATCTGGGTGACCCTGTTGAACGCTTAGTTCGACTACGTAGTCATCTCACAGCTGAAGGAACGCCTAAAATTAGTTGATAGACTTGGGATGTGGTGGTTGAATCGAGGTTAGGACAGTTTATCTAGGTTGGGTTAACCTAGAATGACTTAAAATTTTAATAAATTTTAGTAATAAACCAGAAAGTATCATTCGCATCATTGCACCTATTCAATTATTAATTCACTTTTATTTGTCACATGATACATGTTAAATTATTTAATTTCGTAGTTGGATCATATTTGTATTGTACTGTTAGGTTTTCTAGAGTTTTTTTGCTGGGCTTTGGCTCGTGGCGTTTTATACGAGGTTTTGAGTAATCGGATGTTCAGCCTGACGATTAGGCTCTAAGAGAGGAAGAGCCGTGGCTCCCGTGAGCCGAGGACTCATAATTACTAGTTCTTGCCACCTTTTCTTTTTCTTTTGAGACCCGAGTACCAAACAGTTGCATGTATTTTGTTATATAATTTTGTCTGGGTCTGTAATATTTGTAATACTCTATTTTATTTTGTTTTGATGGGTATAAATCGTATGCTTATTTTATAGTATTTTATTAGTGTCACTCTTAGATGCTTTCGAAAATTCGGGCCATCATAGTTATGCTGCAGGTGAGGAAGAGGAGTTTCCAAATCAAGAAGATTTTGCTGAACAGGGTGACTATCGAGAGCAATAGGATTTCGGAGCTACATGAAGAAAAGATCAAATTTTCTTCTTTTTGTCGCTTTTGCATTGTAATTTTAGTAAATTTCCTATCTCTCTTAAAAACATTATGATGGATGACTGTAATATTTAGCTATTTTTTGAGGAACGTTGAGGGAATTTTATGCTTATGAATATAGTATTTTATAATTAAGTATGAATAAATGCGTTAGCATAGCCCTTATTATACACCTATGTATGTCCTAACGTGCCCAGAAGTCGGGGGCGTTACATGTTAAAGATTACAAGCTTGGTTCCTATGCCTCCATATTAGGAGTTCACTTTCAATCTACAAGAGAGGAAAGATTACACAAGATCCTATTGTTGGGACAAACTACCAAGATTCTAATATTATATCTATGATTTTAGTTAAAAATATCCGAACGGACAAACGCTGAAACTGGCTCCAAATTAAAATTTTTTGATATCGAACAATTAAAATAAAACTCATTAATACTCCCAAAGTTAGATTTAGGAATATACCTTTCAAAATCTGGTTGGATGATTTCAGTTGCTGCAATAATTTTCAATCAACGATTCGTTGCGATTTTTTACTTCTAGTCAAATCTCTGACACAAGCCTTCTGCTGTGAAACATAAATGTAGTGTGCGCTACGATATATCGTGTTCTTCAAAACTTTCTTGATTATGCTTAGGATTTTTAGAGAACATAGAAACCCTAGTCACCTAATCACTGGCTGAATAATATGAATCTATCTGCATCATGTTTTATAACAGCATATATATAGGCATACAGCAGAGACCTGTGGAGTAAATATGACTTAGGCTTCTAATGTAATTATAAAAATTCACCTCAACCCAGAAGCAATTTCATAAAACATTAATTATAATTCATTCCACTAAAAAATTATAATTGTACTCCCAGCCATATTCTTAAAACCATAGTATTCGAGCTCTTGTTATTAAATGCTTATTTATTCTCTACACGTTAAGATTTTCAATATCTACCGATTAAATTAAATTACAAATAATTATATTTAATCGCCTTCTTAAATAAATTTCTTAAAACCTTTCACTTAATTTATTTGACTATTGGATTATAAAATCCAAATGCAGGGTTTGACTCGATCAAAACTTATAAGCTTCATTAAGGGGTATCGTCAATCCTGATCTTTCGAGGCGTAAATTCTATCAATAATTAATATTTACCATATAATCAATATTGTTATCTAACTCACCGAGACTATAGACCCATACAAGATCGCACCTTTTAATGAATCAAAATATAAAATATAAAATATACGTAAATAATTAATTATTTTGGGATTAAGAGCATAAGCACTCATAATAACCATGGGGTGAATTAATTTATATAATCGGTATAAAATTAATTATCCCAACGTGCTCATGTTCATTACGCACAAAGTGTACTAACACAGAGAGTTGGAATAATAGACGATGCTATTATATGTTCTCTATAACCAAGACAGGTCTACTAAAATTCTTTGCTACAGTCCTACTGAGGGTTTGTCCAATTCCATCTGAACTGTGAACTAAAAACTTATATTCCACAAGAATCTTTAGTCTAGTCTTCTGTGTGCAAGCCAAACTCTACACACCAAATTAAATATTATGTAGAATAAAAGACATCCATGTACGACATTAAATAAATAATGAAATACATACATTGCTCATTAAGATTCTCATAAATTGGAAAAACTAATTTTAATAATAAATAAAATTAATTACTAAAATCAAAAACTATGATTTTTTAGTATACAACCCTAACAATCTTTCACTTATACTCAAAATTATGCTGCCATACATCTGACTCCCATGCCCTCTATATGATTGTGAAAAGTCTTGACTGGTAGGCTTTTTATAAAAAAATCTGCAAAGTTGTTGTCGATGCAATCTTGGCCACGACTACATCACCTCTCTGTACGATCTCTCGTATCATGTAATATTTACACTCGATGTGTTTCACCTCCATGATAAACACATATCTTGAGGTAAAATGATTAGGAATCCTTACCTGACTAAAAACTCGAGTTTGTATAATCTAAGATCATCTGCCTGGTAAACTAACATATAATCACTAGTTCTTTTTAGGTACTTAATTATATGTTTTACGGTTGTTCAATACTCCTCCGGATTAGACTGATATCTGCTAATCATTTCAATGGCAAAATAGATGTCGAGTCTAGTGCAAAGCATAGCATACATGAGGTTTTCTACTGCCAAAGTATAAGGAACTGCCTTCATCTTCTTTATCTCATCAGGTGTCTTAAGACACTAATCCTTAGATAGAGTGATTTCATGCCTAAAAGGGAGAAACCATTTCTTTGGAAATTTGCATGCTAAAACAAGTAAGGATTGTATCGATATAAATGGCTTGTGACAAGCCCAGCATCCTCTGTTTTGATCTCGCACAAGCTTAATCTCGAGGATGTGACTGGCTTCTCCCAAGTCTTTCATATCAAATTGGCCAGATAACCATACTTTCACCGAAGATAACACCTCCACATCATTTTCGATGAGCAAGATATCATCCATGTAAAGTACTAGAAACACCATCACGCTTCCATTACATTCTTGTACACATAACTCATCGGGACTTTGTTCAAAATTATAAGTCTTAATGGCTTGATCAAACCGAGTATTCTAAGACCTAGATGCCTGCTTAAATCCATAAATAGATCTCTTAAGCTTACACAACATGTGCTTATGGCTCTTCGCTATGAAATCATTTAGTTGTACCATATCAATACACTCGTCAAGACTTCCATTAAGAAAAGTTGTCTTTAAGTCCATTTTTCAAATTTCGTAATCGAAATGAGCCGCAATGGATAAGAAAATTCGGATAGACTTAAGCATGGTTGCCGATGAAAAGGTTTCCTCATAATCGATCCCGTCTTGTTGAGTGAACCCTTTCGCAACAACCTTAACTTTGAAGGTTTTCACGTTCCCGTTGTCTCCTCTCTTCCTCTTGTAGATCCACTTGTATCCGATGAGTTTTATCCCTTCGGGTGGTTCTATAAGTTTTCAGACCTATTCAAAGTACATAGACTCTATCTCTGAATTTATAGCCCTTTGCCATAATTCTGCATCTTTATCTTGGAGTACTTCATTGTAGTTACAGAGTTTA
>JAULJZ010193014.1:0-20698 GCA_032270985.1 Heliamphora pulchella | reverse complement strand
TATGGACTGAGGTGTCGACACCAAAAATCTTCAGGAGGGCTCGGGACTTTTGTGTCGACTCATCTTCTCATTTGTGTCGACACACAAAATCTGCAGGTGATCTCAGTTGTTTTGTGTCGATACAATTTTTATTTGTGTCGATCCAAAATTCCGGATAACAAAAGTGCTCACACTTTTGTGTCGACACAAAATTAGTTTGTGTCAACTCATTTTGAGTCCTGAAAGTTTCGGCACTTTTGTATTGACACAAAATTTGTTTGTGTCGACACTAAATTTTGATACCTGAAGGCAATTTCATGAAACTGTTAGAGGTGTCAAAAAATTTGTTCAATAGGTGTTGACACACTTAATATACTTCAAGTATACTTTTGCCTTAAAAGTGTTTGAGTTATTTTTCAATTGAGTTCAACACAAAATATTCTCATTTAAAAATATATAAGTATTTTAATTCTTTTGAGAGATAAGTTATTTTTTTGGCTTAAAGTGTCAACTTAATTATTCAAAATGTATTAACACTTTTATTTTAAAAATATAAAATATTATCATTTTAAATCCATTTATTCTTAAAAAATGAATTGTGAAAATCATCAAAATCAAAATAAAAAACCTTTGGGCTAACAGCTACTGTTGTAAATAAGCTGAATTCATCATCAGTGTCATCGTCTTCGAGAGCAATATTGAGCAAATTATTAGAATCAGTCATAAGTAATAGTAAAAATAATCAAGATACTGAAGAATGTAATGAAAAAAATGAGGGATGAAATAAACATATTTATAGATGGAGACTATTTTTTGAAGAAAAAAAAAACTAGCCGTTATAAAATGACCGTTAAAATATGACCGTTATAAATTTTGAATTATTATATATTAGTTTTTTTTAAATTAAGATTTTTTTCAAAAAAAAATAGCCATTATAAAAAGACCGATTAAATATGGCCGTTGAAAATTCTGAATTATTATATATTTTATTTTTTAAAAAAATAAAATTTGTTAATAAAATAGCCGTTATAATATGGCCGTTAAAATATGACTGTCGAAAATTTTAAATTATTATATATTTATTTATTTTTTAAATTATGACTCCCTAAAATATGGAGTATGGTTGGAATTATGAATAAAAAGGTGGCTCATTGATATAGCTTTTCGCTATTTTAGAAAATCACTTAATTAAATTATAAGATGTATGGTTGGAGATGGTCTTATGAGGTACGACATAGCAAAAACAATCGCCAAGCGTTGCCAATTATTATCAAAAAGAAAGAGAGGGTGCCACCTCATAAAGTAGTCCTACTTTTAAAAGTAGGACTTGAAAATAAGAAAACCTATTTTTAAACAAAAATGATAAATGAGATGTTTTGCAAAATTACTATTAATAATTTTTAATTTTTTATTACTAATTTTAATTATAAATTATAATCTTTTGATCTTTTCTAAACACTCACAACTTTTACTACAAGCAATGATAATTCTTTTTTCTATTTCAATTACAAATTTTTTAACAATAATTTCTTCTAAACAGCCACAACTTCGATAGTTATAGTTATGAGGCATCACTTGCAAAAACAATCACCAGTGCAACCCATTTTTATCAAAAAGAAAGAGGGCACTCTCTCGTAAAAGAGTCATACTTTTGAAAGTAGGACTTAAAAATAAGTAAGAAAACCTAATTTAAGACAAAGAAGATAAATGAGGTATTTGACAAAGTTATTACTTGTAATTTTTAACTTTTGGTTACTAATTTTAGTTATAAGGTATAATCTATTCTAAACACTCACAACTTTTACTAAAAACGACAATTATTTTTAGTTATAATTACCTGACGCGTTTTATGTGGAGGTATATTTTCTCCTATGTTTTTTTAAAAATTGTATTTCGAAAGGGGGCAATTTCGGTAGTTATAGTTAGATGGCAACGCATGGAAAAAAATAATCGCCAAGCGCAATCCATTTTTATCAAAAAGAAAGAGAGGGCCCCCTCATAAAGGAATCCTACTTTTGAAAGTAGGACTTGAAAATAAGTAAGAAAACATATTTTCAGACAAAGAAGATAAATGAGGTGTTTGGCAAACTTTTACCTTCTTTTTATTAATTTTAACTATAAGTTATAATATTTTTCAAACACCCACAAGATCTCGTGCAAACTATGATGACTTTTTTTTCTGTTTCTGTTACAAACTTTTCAGATACAAAATTTTTTTTAAACACCTACAACTTCAATAGTTATAGTTAGGACGCACCACATGGCAAAAACAATCGCCAACGCAACCCATTTTTTATCAAAAAGAAAGAGAGGTCGCTCCCTCATAAAGGAGTTCTACTTTTGAAAGTATGATTTTAAAATAAGTAAGAAAACCTAGTTTTGGACAAATAAGATAAATGAGGTGTTTGGCAAAATTACTGATAGTAGTTTTTTGTTTTTTGTTACTAATTTTAGTTATAAACAATAATTTTTTTTCAAATACTCACTACTTATGTTACAAGTTATAATTACATTTATTTTATTTTAGTTACAAGTTATAATTTTAACAAAACTATAGTGGTTAGGAAGAGGAAAGGAATGCCACTTCTTCGGAAAAATAGCATTGATTGGATAGGTTGAATTATTGAAAACAAGTGAAAAAGAAACACCGAGTCAGATCAAAGAAAATAACTAATGGCTAAAAAGATACAAATAGGTGCACAGAAATATTGAACTCACTCAATATTGAATCCACTCACCTGAGAGTGCACAAAAAATTCAGAAGAAGAGGTAAACAGTCTAGACGAGTCTGAATTATACGTATATACTAAAGAAAAAAAATTGTTTAGGCTAAGAAATTAATAAAATCACGTTTATCGCATTCTAGTAAAATAAAATTGAATATTTAACTATCAATGCGTCATTATAAAAAAGAGAGTTTTGAAAAAAGGAGTTGCTCATTTTCTTTGTGTTCGACTACTGTTGCATTAGGTGAGAGCTTACACCATATATTTAGTTTTTAATTTTAAGTTTTTGAGTAAGACTAAACTTGTTTGGATTATTTATTTGATAATATTAGTTATTTTGAGTTTTATGAATTGAGAACCAAAATCAAACCGTTTTTATAGATTTTGGTTTGGTTTCACAACTATAGTGATCCGTTCTAATTCTAAAACTTCTAGAACCATTACTAACGGTTCATCTTTTGAATTTGCTTAAAATCAGACTAATTCAATTCGTATACACTCCTACAACCACGTTACTTTATTTATTTGATCTTGTCCACATCCATACGACTTTTGCTTGCTTTTTGTTTTCCTTCAATTAAGTCCACTCACTTTTCTTTATTTGATTTCTTATAAGACAATCTCCAGCATTAAAGATGTGTGGTGTAAATATTAGTTGCTGCAGCATTTAAAATTGAAATCAAATGTAGCCTTTCTCTCTTTTTTCTCACCTGCTTTTTTCCCTCTCCCAAGCAAAACCACTTACCTTTCTTTATTGTGTATATTCTTATAAGATTTCTTCCTTGTCTAAAAGATGCGACTTTTCCTCTCTTTTTCTCTCTCAAATAAATTCACTCACTTTTCTTTATTTAATTTTTATAAAATTTCTTGCAGAATCAAATATTTGTAACATTTTAATTGTTGCAACACCATTAAAATGGGAAAGTTGATGAAGTTAAATATAAGGATATAAGGATAATTAGTTAAAGATTCAATTATTAACCATGTAGTGCATTTAGTTCATTTTAATTTTTTTTAAAAAAAATTTATCCTTAGATCCATTGTTTTAAGATTTTTATAAACAAAGATCTTCTAATTTAATATTAACGATTTTATAAACAAAATTATTCTTATTACTTACACACACTATCAGTTATTTAGTACACACTTCTCGCCATCTCATTAGCCATTTCATCTCTAGCCGCTGCAGTTTTTTAGTGACGGCTAACGATTATTTTTTGTGACCACCGGTGATCGTTTTCTACATAACTTTCTAGCGATCTTTGACGATCATTCGGAAACTTTTTCCACAACTCACATAATAGATAAATTTTATTATTCACTCCAACATTAGTCATACAAAATAGATGAAATTTACTATTGGTTGAATTTAAATAGTAAAAATTTATCTCTATTCGTAAACTTATATATACTATATCTACCATCATCACACTTTTTGCACTACTACAATAAATTTTGTGATGAAAATGTTTGGTCAAATTCAATTGTGTATGCTGGATTGGTTGTGTACATCTTTTACTGCTCTGATGTTATAACTAGTGTTATACTGGATTGATTGTGTATAGTTTTTATATTTTTGGTTGTGTTATAACTTTTGGTGTGTTGCTCTGATACTACTGCAAAAGCTAATAGTTTAAATGCAGGTTGTATATATTTTTTTATCTCGATTTTTGATAGAGATTAAAAGTGTTTTCCATCCCGATTTCTGACTGATATTAAAAGTATTAATTATCTCAATTTTCGACTGAGATTAAACGTATATTTATCTTGATGTTGGATCTTTTTGGTCTCGATTTTTTACCGAGATTAAAATCTTTTTTACCTCGATTTAGAATCTTTTTGGTCTTAGTGTTTTGCCGAGATTAAAATCTTTTTTTCTCAGTTTTTAATTTTTTTGTCTTGATTTTTGGCCGAGATTATAATTTTTTTTGTCTCGATTTTTGACCGAGATTAAATAACAATTTTTATCTCGATTTTTTATCGAGATTAAAAGTACCCAATTTTTAATCTCACCTGAAAAGATCCCAGTTTGTAACCGGGATCAATTCAATAAGATCACGGTTAAAAATCGAGATCTGTTACAATTAGTGTAGTAGTGTTGCCACTCCAACCATAAGAAACAGCATATGTTCATTGCTTTTATATTCAACCTGTTAAAATTATCTATGTTTTAAAGGTAGTCAAAAAATTATTAAGGTGGCCATAGAAAAATCAAAGCAAATAGTTGTCGAATGTAGTCGTCAACAATTGCCAGAGGTGTTCTCGACAATCACCAAAGGATGTATAGATGTTAAGGTTGACGAATAGGCGTAGAGAGTAGTAGGGTTTTTTTTTTGGAAGGACCAAATGTTAATTATGTTTTCATAATAGAGCTTACACCAAAAGTTCTTAATATCCCTCCATCTATATTCAGGCCTTGTTTGGTAACTCAACCTAACTTTTTGTTTGAAGTGACTTTAAGTCAAATAACAAAATATTCATTTGATGTAATTAATCTCTCTTAAAAACTAAAAGCTTATTTTGCTATAAGTGGTTTTAAGCAAAAAAAAAAAAAACAATTAGTTACTGACTAAAAGTTGTTATAAAAAAATTATATTTTTACTTTTGCAAAGTATTATATTTAATATAAATTTTGTTTGATATATTTCGATAAATAAATTCCATGACATAATTTTTATGAAAGCTAGACGTGTATAATACAAGTTAAACATTTTTAAAAATAATTAAAAGTATTTTAATTAAAAAGTAAAAACTCAAAAAGTCAAATGGCATTAGCGTTCATTTGACAACCTGGCTTTAAATCGGCTTTTCGGCTTTAAGTCACTTTAAGCTAAAAATTCAAAAAATTTATTTGATTGAAAAATTAGTGACTTTTAAGCTACTAAAAAAACCAAATAGGCCGGATATAAAATTTCAAATTTGCCATTATGTGTAAAAAAATAAAAAAAAGACCAAAAGCCCAAAAAACCAAAAAACCAAAAAACCAAAAGATTAAAATTGTAAATTGTTAGGAAAAAAGGCCAAAAAGCCTTTAAAAAAATAACTTAGAAGCTAGGAGATGAAAAACGGAGTTTTTTAGCTTTTGGTGCTTTAAGAAAAAAACCAAAAAGTTGGCTTTGAGCCGACATAAAACTGGTAGCCAAACGAAAGCTAAGCCTGTATTGCCAAACAAAATTATCTTTTTTTTTAATGATTTTAAATCAAATAATAATAAATTGACTTTAAATGAAAACTAAAGGAGGACATAGTCATCTTATGTTTTCCACTATGTCAGCAGATATAAGTATAATATGGTATTTTCTAAAGGCATCAATGCAAATGCTGGGATAACTGTTTTTATACAACTTTTTTTGGCTTTTAGTATTTTTTTTATTTAGTTTAAACAATGATACTATTTAATTTTTTCTTATCTGATGAATAGCAAGGGTACTCTAGTCTTTCTATTCATTTATGGATGACCAGAGCCAAGAAATCATGCTCAGCCATATGAAGAAACACACCTATCAGCCGAGCAGCTGATCGTCTAGATTGGGAGCAACGGTATCTGATTAGCCGATTAGGAGCTGAGCAGCATGGAGAACAGATGCAATCTTCTCAAGTGAGTAATTTCTATAATGCCCCAATGTGGTTTTGGGGCATGGTGCCCCAATTAATTTGGACCATTAGATTAGTTTTAGAGATGATCTAGGCCATTGATTAAAAGAATTAAAAAAAAACAATAGGTGGTTTTGTTCAAACCAAGGTGGTTTTTGAGTTTTTTCGCCAAAAAAATAGCTTTGGCAACTTTTACAACTACATATGATAATTTCTACTATTAGACATGAACACTAATACCACTCAATATCATATTTTTTACCACTATATATGACCAATTGTACAACTCAATATTACGATTTTTACTACAATAAATGACTTCTTTTACTACAACATATGACCATTTTTACTACTAGATATCAACTTTTTTACTACAACCCAATGAAATCAGTCATAGATAGTAATAAAACAAATGAGGAAGCGTATTTCTACTATGGATCAAGTACCTAACGTGTCATAATTATCGTTAAAACAATGACTCATCAAGAGAGAAAGCCATTCCTATCATTAAAACAAAGAGCAACCAAAAAAAGCAAGGACAAACATAAGTCTATAAGCTGAAATGTGTTTCTACCACTGAACATGACAACTTCTACACTGAACATGACAACTTCTACCACTTAACACACTTCTACCACTAGATGTGATCTTTGGATGAAATGTGATAACTTCTAGTGGTAGAAATTATCATGTTCAGTGGTAGAAGTAGTCACTTTGAGTGGTAGAAACACACTTGACCTAAGACATAACATGACGATTTCTACCACTAGATGTGACCCTTGCATGTCATGCGGTAAGTCTTTGGCCTTTGGTCAAGTGTGTTTCTACCGCATAAAGTGACCATTTCTACCACTGAGCATAACAACTTCTACTACTAGATGTGACCCTTGGATGCCATATTGTAAGACTTAATTCATAGGTCAAGTGGGTTTCTATCACCATATGTGGCCACTTCTACCACTGAACATGACAACTTTTGCCACTCGATGTGACCCTTGCATGCTATGTGGTAAGTCTTATGTCTTTGGTCTTTGGTCAAATGTGTTTCTACCACTCAAAGTAATCACTTCTACCACTGAACATGACGATTTCCACTACTAGATGTGACCCTTGCATGCCATGTGGTAAGTCTTTGGCCTTTGGTCAAGTGTGTTTCTACCACATAAAGTGACCACTTCTACCATTGAACATGACAACTTCTACCACTAGATGTGACCCTTGGATGAAATGTGAAAAGTCTTATGTCTTAGGTTAAGTGTGTTTCTACCACTCAAAGTAACCACTTCTACCACTGAACATGACAACTTCTACCACTAGATGTGATCCTTGGATGCCATGTAACAATATTGATGCCGTCGATAAAAAAAATCTCCATCGCTAATAGATTTTGTGACGGAACATTTTCATCGCTAATAGATTTTGCGACCCAAGAAGTTGTGACGATTGAAATGCCATCCATCGCAAGAGCAAAGAAGAGTCTGGCACCAATGCACTCTGGAAATCGCGCCCAACGCGCGCTCAGGCACAGGTTGAGCGCCACCCTCAAGATACTCTTTCCTCTACACGTGAAACTTTTTGTCACTAATAGCTTTTGCGACGACATATTTTCATCGCTAATAGTTTTTGCGACCCAAGAAATTATGACGATTAAAATACCGTCGCAAAAGCAAAGAAGAGTCTAGCACCAACGCTTTCTAAAAATGGCGCCCAAGGCGCACTCAAGCGTAGGTTGAGCACCACCACAGGTGTTATTAGTTTTAAATATTGGACGGCTGGGATCAAAGTGATCACTTCTACCACTGTAGATCGCCACTTCTACCACTTTATGTGACCATTAGATGCCATGTATTAACCTAAAGGTTTAAGGCCAATAATGTTTATACCACCATATGTGACCACTTCTACCACCTGACATGACCACTTTTATCAATCCATGTAACCATTGGAAACCATGTATTAACTTAAAGGTTTAAAACTAAGAGTGTTTCTACCACCATATGTAACCACTTCTACTACTAAACATGACCACTTCTACCACTCAATGTGACAATTGGATGCCATATATTAACTTAAAAGTTTAAGTCCAAGATTTCTACAACTCAAAGTGACAACTTCTACTACTAGATATGACTACTTCTACCACACAATGTGACCATTGGATGCCATGTATTAATTTAAAGGTTTAAATTCAAGAGTGTTTCTACCATCATATGTGACCACTTCTACTATCGGACATGACCACTTCTACCACACTTCTACCATTCAATGTAACAATTGGATGCTATGTATTAACTTAAAGGTTTAAAACCAAGAGTGTTTCTACCACCATATGTGACCACTTCTACTACCGGACATAACTACTTCTACCACTCAATGTGACCATTGGTTGTCATGTATTAACATAAAGGTTTATGGCCAAGAGTGTTTCTACCACGCTTTTCTTAGAGAATGAGTATTAATATGTAGTTGATTTATATTTTTAATAAATCAATTTATTTTTTTATAATGTTCTTTTATAAATAATATAAATAAAAATTATAATTTTTTAAAAAAAATTTAAACAAATATTATTCAATCACTTAACTACAGTTATCAAATCAATCTAATTTTTTTTTTACAAATAAAAAACTCGATGAATTCTACGTAATACATGGATTCAATTATAAAAATATATTAGACAACTAAAAAAAATACTTTTCATGTAAATATATTTTTCATTGTGCGTTTTACAATTAT
The DNA here is from genome assembly GCA_032270985.1 of Heliamphora pulchella. Lineage (NCBI taxonomy): Eukaryota > Viridiplantae > Streptophyta > Magnoliopsida > Ericales > Sarraceniaceae > Heliamphora > Heliamphora pulchella. Next base: position 11,663 of record JAULJZ010193014.1, on the reverse strand, counting down.
CAAATCAATGCGTATTAGTGTTTTTTTCATTGATAAGATAGTATGTGAAACTTTCTTATGTTTAACAAGTTCATCTCAAAAGAGTTAAACATTATTTATATTTTTGATTTAATTTCTAAATATTTTTTTATGATCAGATCTGTTTATTACGTAAAATTCAATAAGTTTGTTATCCATACAAAAATTTAAGTTGACCCAATACCTGTAATTAAGTAATCACATAATGTTCTTTTATAAATAATATTAATAAAAGTTATAAATTAAAAAAAATTAAACAAATGTTATTCAATCAAATAACTACAGTTATCAAATCAATCTAATTTTTTTTACAAACAAGAAACTTAACGAGTTCTAAGTAATAAATGGATTCAATTATAAAAATATATTCGAAAACTAAAGAAAACGCTTTTTCATGTAAATATGTGTTTCATTAAGCTTTTTTTAGATAAACACATTTTCGTGTTTTTCTAAGTTTGTTGTATTTTCAAAGAAAATGTGTTTGGTAATACGTTTTCAGTGTAAATATACAAAAGTGTTATTGATAACAACGTTTTTAGTGTAAAAATATTTTTGTAAATAAAGCGTGTTTAGTAAACATGTTTTTAGGGTTGACAGTTTTAAAAATATATTTTGTAAAGAAAGTGTATTTGCTAAACACGATTTTACGTAGAATGGGAATAAGTTTAAAAATTCTTAATTTATTAATTAAGTTAAAAGGTTAATTTATTTTGGTAAAAGAGCCCTCTTTCCTCTGAAATTTTTCGTCGCTAATAGTTTTTGCGAGAGCATTTTTCCATCGCTAATAATTTTTGCGACTCAAGAAGTTGTGACGAATGAAATGCCATCGCAAGAGCAAAAGAGTTTAGCACCCCAAAACCTCTCTAGAAATCAAGCCCAACTCAAGCGCAGGTTGAGCGCCACCCCAACATACTCTTTCCTCCAGACGTGAAATTTTTCGTCGCTAATAGTTTTTGCGACGGTGTTTTTTCATCGCTAATAGTTTTTGCGGCCCAAAAAATTGTGACGATTGAAATAGCATCACAAGAGCAAAGAAGAGCCTAACACCCCAAAACCTCTCTGGAAATCACGCCCAACACGCGCTCAAGCGCAGGTTGAGCGCCACCCTCAGCATACTCTTTTCTCCACACATGAAATTTTTTGTCGCTAATAGTTTTTGCAACCGCATTTTTTCATCACTAATAATTTTTGCGACCCAAGAAATTGTGACGATTGAAATGCCGTCGTAAGAACAAATAAGATTTTGGCACCCAAAATCTCCCTGGAAATCACGCCCAACGCGTGCTCAAGCGCAGGTTGAATGCCACCCTAGAATATTTTTTCCTCTATTAATTTTAAACATTGAACGGCTAGAATTAGATTTATAAATCTAATGGTCCAAAATAATTTGGGGGCATCATGCCCCACTACCGCTGTTGGGTATGCGAACACGACCCTCTCAAGTGACGTCATCCAAGCCGAAAGTGAAACGTCTGATCAGCTCCGCACATGACTATCACGCTGTGCTATCGAAAGTTGGATATCTGTCCATACTGTACCATCATAATCATTTGGTACGGGGGATCACGCCACGTTCCCAAAAGGTGCTGCATAAAGGACCAACGGCAAAAAACAGAAAGGTAAGCTCTAATTCTCTCTCTTTCTCTCTTACTTGCTCCCCACTCCACCAGATTACTGATTTGACCGTCGGAGGGAGCTTTGCCGGAATCATTCTGGCATTCCCTCTAACGTTGCTTTATATTTTCAAGCCCAAGTTGGAACTCAGGGAGCCGTTCGAAAAAAGGATACCATCATTTTGGCGCCGTCTATGGGAATCTTTCTTCTTTCTATTTCTGGTAGCCTTCTTCTTCTTGAATGGTTCAAACGAGATTTATGGCCGATGTGACCACTCGCCCGGAGGTGCCTCCTCTACCAATACCACAACCAGAAGCAAACTCCCAAGCCCAAGCACAAGTTCGGCAACAACTCCAACACTTCACCGACAGGATATTCCAGTTGGTCCAATAGAACCAGAATCTCTTGCAGCATATCGGAGGCGACGAAAACGAGCATCTATGGCCAGCGATGGTCAACCCCCAACTCAATTCAAGAGTGGAAGTGAACCTTGAGGTTGATCCTTCAGAAGGAGAGGACGTAGCTGAGGTGCGTAGCGACATCCGTCTCTCCCCACCGTTACCTGGGGAGGCACAACGTCGCGCACCTAGGGATATGGCAAACCAAACTGAAACATCGGCTGGTTGGGATGACCAGTTGAGAGACATGAAAGCCCAGCTCGACGCGGTAATGGCAGCAATACGAGGTAAACCCCCTTCAACCCTCAACAATTTAGTACTCCAAACTGAATCTCCATTCACGCTCAGTATAACGGAAGCCCCGTTACCCCAGAAGTTCAGGATGTCACCAATAGATTTATATAGTGGAAACTCCAACCCAGTTGATCATCTCGACACCTATAAGTCCATCATCCACCTCTACTCGATTCCAGAGGAGATAATGTGCAAAGCTTTCCCCACCACCCTAAAAGGTCCAGCTAGAATCTGATTTTCTAAGCTTAAACCAAATTCTGTTGCCTCTTTCTCCCATCTGAGTCTCCTTTTCTTAAGCCACTTCATAGCGGGCCAGCAACACAGAAAGCCTATTACATGTTTGCTCAACATAAAACAAGCAAAAGGAGAAACACTACGAGAGTATGTAGTGCGCTTCAACCAGGAGGCGCTCCAGGTGGGCGAGATTGATGATAAGGTGGCTCTCATGGCCTTCATGGGAGGTTTGTTTCCTTCCCGGTTCCTATTTTCGTTGTTGAAGGCTCCGTCGGAGGATATGGCAGAGTTGATGTTGAAAGCTCAAAAGCACATAAATGCCGAGGATGCAATGGGCACGCGTAAAATGACGTTAGATGAGCAACCTAACAGATTTGGAACAGGAAAGAGATCTAAAGAAGATGATCGGGGGCAGATTGAAAAACCATCAGACCATTCAAAACCCAAATCCGTAGACCGTACGTTTAATCGATTACGTGAGGACTACTGCCCTTAATGTCCCTCTCGAGCAGGTTTTAATGTATGTTAAAAGGGACCCATAGTTAAAATAGCCAGGAAAAATGAAAGGACCGCCTGCGAAGCGTTCCCAAAGCAAATACTGCCATTTTCATAAAGACCACGGTCATGACACTGAGGAGTGCTACGACCTAAGAGACCAGATTGAGCACCTGATCAGGAAAGGGCGCCTGAATCACTTTGCAGCAGAACAATCGCCGCACGGTCAAGGGGGAACACACCAGAGGCCAAGAAGGGATCAGCCACGATGGGACCAACGATAGGAGAAAGTTATCGCTGACCAGAGAGATCAACCCCAACTTGAGATCAGGACGATTTCGAGTGGTTTTGCAAGAGGTGGAGAATCTTGGTCAGCCAAAAAAACCCACGTAAAACGCCTACGCATAGAGGACAGGGGAATTGACAGAGACCAAGATTCTTGGCACAAACCGAGCCAGGATGAGAAGTTCACAATCTCATTTTTAGAGAAGGATTGTCAAGGAGTCTAATATCCCCACAATGATCCCATTGTAATCAGCCTGCTGATTGGCAATCACCGAGTTCAACGAGTTCTAGTCGATATACTGTTCGCAAATGCTTTTAACCACATGAACATCGGCAGAAACAAGCTCACACCTATGTTGTCCCCGTTGGTCGGTTTCGCTAGGGATAAGGTCTATCCTTTGGGGTCAATACAGTTACCGATCACTATAGAAGATAGCGTTGCGAAGATGTTTACAATTCTCACCTTTTCGGTTATTGAGAGCCCATCGGCCTACAACGTTATACTGGGAAGAACCGCCCTTAATAACTTTAAAGCAGTAACCTTCACACACCATTTGCTAGTCAAGTTCCCCGCAAACCAGGGAACAGGTTATGCGAGGGGAGACCAAACATTAGCAAGGGAATGTTATGTAACGTCCCTAAAGGAGTTGACGCAGAAGGAGGTGTTATAGATTGAGGATATAGAGGTGAGGGACGAAGAAGAGCTCCGAAGAGGCAAACCGGCAGAAGATTTGAAGGATTTCATCATCGATTACTCCGAGCGATTCGAAACATTGAAGACATGGGTCAAATTGGAGGACAGGATTAAGGAGCCGTTAAGAGCATTCCTCAGATCGAAGAAAGATATGTTCGCAAGGACTCATTATGATATGCCAGGGATCGATCCGAATGTTGTTGTGCACTGGCTTAATGTTGATCCTAGGGCCAAGCCAGTCAGGCCAAAACAAAGAGTGTTTGCACCACAACTGTTAGTTCTAGACAACCCAAGAGGGGGGTAAATTGGGTATTTTAAATAAATAAACAATTTTAAATTTTTTTTTCAAAACCTTTTAATATTGCAATCAAATAAAACAAGATAATCAAATCTTAAAATAATGCAAATATTAAAAAGGTTAGGGATAGAGAGATTGAACCAGACACCAAGGATTTTATAGTGGTTCGGCTTCTTCCAAGTCTACGTTCACTCCTCAAGTCTCCCCTTAAGTATTTTCATTATATAGAATGCTTCACGGGCACATTCCAAACCTTTACAACTTCAAGACTTCGCTTGAGTAAATCGAATGTTTATGAGCACATTCACAAGCCTAAAACAGCTTCAAGAAAATCCTATGAAAATAAACTCTTGTTTTCTTCTAATCTCTCTTGATCTCTTCTTTGATGAGATTTACTCACTTACTCAAATAATAAAGGGTGACTCACCATTGATTACAATAAATGAAGTATATAAATGAGAAACATTCACTCTCTTTACAGAAAAAATTTATAATAAATGAGAAGGTAAAGCGAGATGAGGAACAAGAGTTGGAGATTCAGTAATAAATGAGAGCTTGAGAATTTCTGACTTTGATTTAAGCAATAGAACAGTAAATATAAGTCTCCAGTTAGAGTAAATGCTGAGAAGTTTCTCCTTATATAAGCTCTTGTGCATTCATGACCGTTGGAGGTATGTGGGAGCAATAAATGCCAAAAATTCAACCATTGAGATCTGTCGTGAGTTTGAATTTTCGTCACAGGTGTCGACACAAATGCCTTTGTGTCGACACAAAATGTCTGGGGCAGGAATCTTCAAGTAGTTGGGTCGACACATTTCTTCTAAGGGGTCGACACAATTTCTGTACGCTACCTCACCAACATCATAGTGTCGACACCTTTGGATCTGGTGTCGACTCATTTGAAATTTCAGCATTTAGGAGGAAGCACTGTGTCGACTCATGTCTTCTTTAGTGTCGACACTAAATTCTACAGGAAGCCTCGGTATATTTGTATCGACACTTGAGGTTACTGGTGTCGACACCACAAATTCTTCAGGCAGGCTTGAGACTTTTGTGTCGACTTATTTTCAATTGGTGTCGACACCTCAAAATCTGCAGGTGACCTCGATTCTTTTGTGTCGACACGATTTCCATTTGTGTCGACCCAAAATTCCGAATAACAAAAGTGAGAAACACTTTTGTGTCGACACAAATGTATCCTGAGTCCTTTAGAGCTACAGCCCTTTTGTGTTTTGTGTCGACACTAACGTTTGATACCTGAAGGTCAATTTCATAACACTGTTAAGGTGTCAAAATATTTGTTCAAAGGGGTTAACACATTTGATGTGATTCAAGTATACTTTGCCTTAAAAGTGCTTGACTTATTTTTCAATTTGGTTCAACACAAAATATTTTCATTTAAGAATATGTGAGTGTTTTAATCCTTTGAGAGTTAAGCCATTTCTTTTGGCTAAGGTGTCAAGTGTATCGTTCAAAATGTGTTAACACTTTCATTTTGAAAATATAAAGTATTATCCATTTAAAATTTATTTATTTTTAGAAAATAAATTATGAAAATCATCAAAATCAAAATAAAAAGTCCTTGGACTAACAACAACGAAATGATGCGGTCAGTGATGAAGTGCGAAAGCTAAGGGATGCTGGTTTCATAAGGGAAGTTGCGTACCCTAACTGGCTTGCGAATGCCGTTATAGTAAGGAAAGCCAATGAAAAATGGAGGATGTGCATCGATTTCACTGTCCTGAACAAATCATGTCCTAAGGATAGTTGACCCCTTCCCAGAATCGACTTGCTGGTTGATTCCACCGCCGACCATGAGCTGCTCAATTTCATGGACGCATTTTCGGGCTATAATCAGATCATGATGCATGTTCCAGATCAGGATAAGACGTCGTTCATCACCTCGAAGGGAACATTCTGTCATCGCATCATGCCCTTTGGGTTGAAAAACGTTGGAGCAGCTTACCAGCGTCTGGTCAACTCGATGTTCGAAAATTGGATAGGTAGGAACGTAAAGGTATATGTGGACGATATGCTCGTAAAGAGCAAAAGAGCTTACCAGCACGTCCAAGATCTGCAAGAGGTTTTCCTCGTCTTACGGCAGTACGAAATGAAGTTGAACCCAGCTAAATGCGCCTTCGAAGTGTCAACTGGGAAATTCCTGGGTTTTGTGGTTAGCCATAGGGGAATCAAAGCCAATCCAGACAAGGTCGAGGCAATTTTGCAGATGAAGGCCCTAAGTAGTGTCAAGGAAGTACAAAGACTTGCAGGAAGGGTGGCTGCTCTTAATTGTTTTGTTTCTCCACGATGGCAGCACAATCAGTGTTGGCGAACGCCTCCAGAGTAGCGTTCTTCTCTTTCTGCTCAGCTAGCAGCCCCTCTAATGCAGAAATTTTTCCTTGGAGTTTCTCTATTTAAATGGTCATTTCAGTCTTGATCTTCGCAAGACCCTCTGCCAAAAATTTCACCCTCTCCAGGTTTGCCTCAATCGTGGATAGCCTCATTTGATCGCATTTTAGTCTTTCGATCTCCTCTTTCATATTCTAGATTGTCAAGTTGGCAGCCTTCAACTTCTTTTCTTCAATAAGGTGCCAATACTTATTTCTGGCAAGGCAAATAGCCATGTAGTGGCTCAGAGTGATGGATTGCATAGGCAAGAAGTCATCAGTTTCTTCAAGTGAAAAAAAAAGAAGAGAAAAATAATAAGACAGAGGACATACCTTGGCGAATTCCTCATGAAACTTGTGCCCCAATTCGGTAGTGGTTAGCCTGTCTAATCCGGAAAAGTCAAAGGGAAGGACAGCCCCCTCGATAAGCTTCAAATCGACCTTCTTATCTGTGAAGACTGAGAGGGGAACTTTTTCTTGGTTGTTTCCCTAAGAAGGGTCAGCGCTCATCACCTCCTTTCCTTTCTCCGCCCTTTGATCAGAGCCCAAGTCACTGCTCCTGCCAGCCAACTCTGTGCTTTCCTAGCACTTCTCTTGTTCAAGAGGGATGGAAGGGGGAAGTAGGACTGGGGATGTACTCCTTGAAAGTAGATACATCCAGATGTTTCTGGCGATGAGTCATAATGCAAGGCCTCTTGGCAGGAGGAGGAGAAGGAGCAAGCATCCCCCCTTGAGAGGCATTCTTTCTCTCCTTCAACTTCTTAAAAGCCTCTTTGTCCCCCCTATTCATTGTGCCTGAGTAGAGAGAATAAAAGCACAATCATAAATCATAGGGCAACAAGAAATAAGAGACAAAATTACACACTGAACAACGCAACACTTCACCTTCACCCTTAGAATTTTCCCCAGCCTCAACAGTACGAAATAAAGTTAAAGCCTCAAAGGAGGGCTCGGGTCCAAATAGGTACTCACTTAGACTCTCTGGAGTGACCAGAGTAGACCACCTCATGTCCTCAAAGGACTGAGCAAGTGTGATCATCTCCTTCTCCTCGTCAGAAATCACTAGACTCCTTGCCCAACCTAACACCAGGAGACCCACATAAAAATCAAAAAGAGAGGAGGAATGGGGGTGACACGGTGAAAGAATAATGGCAAAGGAATAAAATCAAGTAAAATTTGACACTAACCATCTTTGGGGAGGCCAACCCACAACCTCTGAATTCTTGGGGCATTCTTGTCAATCCTCTCCAATGGTTGAAATTCCCAGCCTTCTCCCGATACAAAGAAAAAGCGGTCCTTCCATCCTTTGTTGGACTTGGAAAAACCAGTGATGAGCCCCCTGCCATCACGGACTTGGAAACTGACGAAGTCGGTGACCAACTCTGTTGGCTTGTAACAATAGAAGAACTCTTGGAGCGTTAAAGGATGCTCGTTATCACTAATCACCAACCACATGATCATGCATCCGATCAAGATCCTATACCCGTTAGGAACCAGTTGCACAGGTGAAATACCTAAAAATTAGAACACCTCCCTGACAAATCGAGGGATTAGGAATCTCAAACCTCCCTGTAGAGCCCCCTCAGAAAAGCAAAACTCTCCTAGTACATTAGAGCTCGCGAACTCGCCAGGGCCCGGGACTCTCAAATGGACAGAATTGGGGACTTGGAATTGAGCCCTGATTAGGCTGAGGTCTTGTGCACTAATAGAAGGAGTATTGTAAGCCAGAAAGGGCAAACGAATAATTCAGCCCATGGCGGATTTGGTCCGAACAGACGGGATTTCTTGACGTGTCCAACTAGGCACAGATGCCTCCAGTGAGGCAGATGCTTCATTCCGCAGGGGAAGGGAGGAGGATTCACAGCAAGATTGACGAGTAACCAAGCCCCCGTCAAGATTCTCCATCGATGAATCTTTGTCTACCAAGGAGAAGAAAGAAAGAGGAATCCGGGCACTCACTATGCTAACAGGAGCCGAACAAGGAATGTCAGGAAGAACCGGAGGATGAAATTGAAGAATGTAGTCAACAATATGGGTAAAAGTTGATGAAGACGATACAGGTTTTGCGGTGATTGGACTCCCAAAGTATTTCTCTTGGATTTTTAAGTAAGAAAACGTGACTTCTTCACTCGAATCACTAAATACTACAATATTTTCCCTGTCGCTGGACATAGAAATTTCCCAACGATTAGAGAAACCAAGCGCTGGGTGAAGAAAACTTTGAAGGCAAAAAAGAACCTAAGGTTGAAGCCCTAATCCGGTTGGGAGACTATGTTCAAAAAAAACAAGGCTTCTCGAAGTCTCCCCAAATCTACTACCAGAGAAATCAAGCTTCTAAAAATAAAAGCAGAGAAAAGGAAAGAAAAAGGTGTACCCGAATTAAGAAGAAGAATCCCCCTCTCACTAGTTCGAGTGTTCTGGAATTCTTAAAGATACCACCTCCCTACGACGCTTGAATTGTATCTTCTGACCCGATGAGAACGTTTCACTAACCCCCCTGCTCTTGGTTGAGGAACTGGTATTATTGATCACCAAACATTTCTTTTATTGCTGATCAAGAATAAGAAATTACTGATGAGTAGCACGGGTACTCTAGTCTTTCCACCCATTTACGGATGACCAGAGCCAGGAAGTCTTGCTCAGCCATATAAAGAAACACACCTATCAGCCGAGCAGCTGATCATCTGGATTAGGAGCAGCGATATCTGACCAGTCGGTTGGGAGCTGAGCAGCATGAAGGACAGATGCAATCTTCTCAAGTGACGTCATCCAAGCCGAAAGTGAAACGTCTGATCAGCCCCGCGCGTGACTATCACGCGGTGCTATCGAAAGTTGGATATCTGTCCATACTGTACCATCATAACCGTTTGGTACGGGGTACCACGCCATGTGTCCAAAATGTGCTGCATAAAGGACCAACGGCAAGGAACAGAAAGGTAAACTCTAATTCTCTCTCTCTCTCTCTCTCTTACTTGCTCCCCACTTCACTAGATTACTGATTTGACTGTCGGAGGGGCTTCGCCGAAATCATTCCGGTATCCCCTCTAACATTGCTTTGTATTCTCAGGCCCAAGTTGGAACTCAGGGAGCCGTTCGAAAAAAGGATGCCATCATTATCAAAAAGAACTTAAAAAGTAAAAAAAATTGAAAAAAAACATCAAACAAGATGAAAACCAAAAACACTATTAAAAAAAAAAAAAACCTATCCCATAACTTCTCTTTTTGTGTGGGTTGGATGTCAGTAAACCTTAAATTTGTTGATAATTGACAAATATGTTGAAATAAAACGATAAAATGATCCAAAGCCAGAGAGATGCAAGGGGAGTTTTGGTTTGATAGTTTGAGACAAGAATAGTGGAAATTTATTGAACTCCCAAAAAAAACAAAAGCATGAGGAGAGAGAGAATAAAGGGAAGGTTGGAAACTTATTGAACTACCAAGAAAATCAAGCAAGGGCAAAAAGAGAATGCAGAGGGAGATATAAAGTGAAAGGGAGGGGGGAAAAATCAAAGATTTGACTTTGTTATTGTGTGGAGCGTAGAACTAATATTTATACCATAGTTGAGACCCGTAAATTTATTTTGTAAACTTGAGTTATCTTTTATGTGACAATACTATAATTTTATTTGTAAAAAACCTAATACGCTAATAATTAGTTTTTAAATATTAAGAGAAAAAAATAGCTCAAACTTTGTTTTATGAAGCTTCATTGAAAGGTGAAGCCCAGTCATTTTTTTCTCTTCACTTGCTTTTTTTTCAATCATTGGATTAGAAAAATCTTAATTATTAAAGGAAATGGCTTCTCTACAGTCCTTCATGAGACTGGACTGGTCCAGTCGGATCATTTTTTAGTCTAAAATTGACATATTTTAATTATTTGAACCGTTATATATTATTACAGTAAAAAATTAAGTTGATCGGATATCGTTAACTACCTTAACAAATTACATTTGTGTTATTTAAATAAATAATAAATAAATATCACAATTTATTTTTTTTGGTCTGATTTTCCAGAACACAAATGGGGTGATTTTCCAGAGCAAGTACCAAGTCCCAGAAAAATGAAGATAGCTGGACAAAAGGACTCGACCCAGCACTAATTGAGAGATTAACCTTGAGAGACTATGAGCAAGACTACTATTACCGACTTCAAGATGCCCGAGCCTATGCAAAGCAGCATCTCAAGAAGAAAGAGACAAGTCCGAAGAGAGATATAAAGTTCAATCAGTCACATCATAGACATCACAGTTTATTTTTTATTAATACAATATAATTTGTTAAGATAATTAACGACACCCAATAACTTGATTTTTTTACAGTAATAATATATATAGTAGGAACAATAAAATAACCGATTCAAATGATCAAAATTGGTCTATTTTAGATGAAAAAATCGCTCAATTGCACTAATCCAATTCCATGAGGGACTCGAGAGAACCCAGACCCTTATTAAAAGTACCACATAGGACAAAGGTCTCGTCAATATATAGATAGATAGATAGATAGATATATATATATATATATAGAGAGAGAGAGAGAGAGAGAGAGGGTCCAGTACCACTAATCCGTATACATTTTCATGGGGAATTTGCTGGCAGGGTTTCACCAAACCAATCAGATGACAAGTTTTTGCAAACACTTGGTTTGTAGTTGGACTTTCCTCTATAGTGTTTTTTCAATGTAACTACTGTAGCTTTAGATGACGCTATCTTCATGTTATGAGTATAGTAGCAGGTATGTGTACATATTATATTGCCCCGTTTGCTGTAATTGCTTATTTTGTTTATTTTTGTTTTTAGTAAATTTTTTTATCGTTTAGTCAAATTATTATATACTTTTCGATTTCTCTGATAAGACGAACCAAATACAAAAAAAAAATAATTAATCAAAATATAAAAAAAAGTTTTAAAAAGACGAACATAAATTAAAATAAATCAGCAAACCAA
>JAULJZ010193004.1:0-20702 GCA_032270985.1 Heliamphora pulchella | reverse complement strand
ATTATTTTAGGATTAAGAGAATAAGCACTATTCATAATAACCTTGGGGTGTGAATTAATTTATATAGTCAGTATAAATTTAATTACCCCAAATATCCCGTTCAATACACGCAAAGTGTACTAGCATAGAGAGTCAGAACAATAGACGACGCTATTATCTATTTCCCATAATCAAGACAAGCCTACTAAAACTCTGTGTTATAATCATACCGATAGTATGTCCATTTCTATCTAAACTGTAAACGTAAAATTTATATTCTGCAAGAACATAAAATCTGATCTTCGGTGTGCAAGTCGTACTCTACACACCAAATTAAATACTATACAGAATATCGGACATCCATGCATAACATTAAAAAAATGATATACATATATTGCTTATAAAGATTTTCATAAAATAAAAAATTAATTTTATTAAAATAAAATTAAATACTAAAAACATAATTTTCAGTGTACTAACTTTAACAATCCACACTGGTAGAGAAAATTAACCGTATGGAGAAAGTCTTGAGGAAGGCAAAAGGAGTGGAGGAATATATGCTGGGTGTAGGGGGATTCTGCTTATTCCCAAATGCTAATCTTTCGAAAAACTTCGAGATGCCGAAGATGGGGAAGTTCGACGGAACTGGTGATTCTCTCCCCCATGGGGATCGACGATCAGTTAAAGGCCCAACTTTTTCACCACTCTCTTTTGGGAGCGGCTCAAGGGTGGTTCCTCTCGTTAGAGGTGGCTAAGACCAGAACCTGAGAAGACATAACCACGGCCTTCTTTAGCCAATACAGTTACAACGTCTAGCTGGACATAACAACTCGGGAGTTGGAAATGACTCGTCAGGAAAATCGAGAATCATTTGTTGATTTTTTGACCCGATGGAGAGAAAAAGCGACCAAGATAACGAATCGACCGATCGAAAAGGAACAGGTGAGAATCGTGGTGAAAAATCTGCAATCCCCCTTGAAACGCTATTTGATCACACAAGCGCTCTCCACTTTTGAGCAGCTGTTTGACGCTGGGGTGCAGATTGAGGATGCGATTCAATCTGGAGACATTGAGAAAATTGAGCCTAGTCAGAAATCAAGAAGGACCTTTTTGCTAACAATCAGAACCAGTCTACTTCTACCAACCTCGTTTCTCGCTCGAATGAGGTTAACGTTTTAAGTGTATGAGGTTGCGTCATGAGATTCAAGATCTCATTGACAACAAAGTCATCCCACCGCCATCTGCTATTCCAAAACCAAACGTCACGACTAATCCTCTGCCAAATCATGTCAAGCAGGCTGGGGTAAACTGTATGTCCCTAGGGTAATCGAAAGATCATAGCCAATTCATTTGTTAAGTGCATCTACCACACTCGTGCATTTCAGCTACTGAAGATCAAACAGCTTGTTCATTAATCATGGCTGGAAATGGGTGGGATATGATGGAGGAATGGAACGATGATGCTTGGGAAGAGTATCAAATGGCGATCTAAGGTAATCATCAGAAAGAGGAGAAACATGATGAGGAGGATGACTGACCGTTGGACTACCCAGCACGGCCATATGGTGTTGGACACGTGCTTGATGGTGTTGGACATGTGCTTGATGGCATTACCCTTCCTCAACTTTTTGAAGAGGAGGTATATGTTGATGATATGCAATCCTATCGGTTAGTAAGGATTATGCTGAAATCAGACAGGACTGAATGGACCAACTTCTGGGCTGTCCGAGAATAATAGATAGAATACATCGAAAAAGACATCTACGAAGAGGTCGACAACACATTAGCCATAGAGGATGAGGAAGAAAGAAGAGGAAGAGTAACATTCATTGACTTAAGTGATCTATGGGCATTTGAAAGCCCTTCATGCATGGACGAGATAACGCAGACTAAAAATGTAATGCCAGGACTGTGGGATCCCGAGGAAGGCATAGAACATCTAACTAAGAATGGGTGGCATTTTATGACGGCTCAATTGGAAAAGGAATAAGCAAGTTGGAGGGGAAAAGAGAGAGCAAGAAGAATAGGATGACGCTGTACTGAAGCAGCTAAAAAAGATGCAGGCCAACATTAGCATCTGGGATTTGCTGATGGCTTCACACCGACACCAGCAAGTCGTGTTGAAGGTTCTAAATAAGGCCAATGTATCAATAGACGCGACTCCTGAATAGTTAATTGGGTTAATACTGCCAGCTGCAGAGAGTAAAGTGATTTCTTTCTTTGAGAAAGAATTACCATTAGAAGAGAGAAATCACAATAAGCCATTGCACATCACCATCAAGTGCTTAGAGAAGTGGGTTCCAGTAACGCTCATCGATAATAGTTTAGCACTGAATGTTTGCCCACTCAGAACTGCAGCCTGCTTGGGAATGAAACTAGACCATTTCACGCCGTGTCAGTTGGGCCTTTAGAAACCTCGGTGGAGTTCCATGTGCTGGATGTCCCAGTATCCTTTAATTTATTATTAGGGCGACCTTGGCTCCATAACCCTGAGGTGCAAGTTGCTCCCTTTACTCTTCACTAGAAGCTAAAACTGATTAAGAACGGGGCAGTGCTGACTATCTATGTAGAAGATATTATTCAACCCGCAAGAGGAGAGGGCTCGACCCTCTTGGAGGTTCAGCATGGAGAAGGGAATGTGTCATTGAGTGGGTTCCAATTTGATGAAACTCAGGCTATGCAGATGCTATTGAAGGAAGAGGAGAATTACATTAACCCGCGAGCGGTCACAATGATGAAGCATATGTCTTATTTCCCAAGCATGGGGCTAGGACGTAAGTAGCAAGGTATTCCAGAACCTATTCAGGTATTGCCAGCTTCACAACGCTTCGGTCTTGGGTACAAGCTGACGAAGGAAGATTTAGAAGGGTTGAAGAGGGGGACAGAAGGGACAAAAGGCCAGATACGCAGGAACACTCAACGACTACTTTGTTAAGGAAGGAGAAGATTTTCCATACTGTGGTTTTTCAGAGCCATGGATTGATGAAGAAACTAACCAAAAGCTACTAGGATTGGAAATCTTCTTCAGTCATCAACTGTCTGATACGGAGGAAGATGAAGTTTTGAAAGGAGAAGAAGAAGAAGAAGAGAAAAGGTAAAGAGAAGACTGGGCCGACAAGCTGGACGACATTGACATGGGGGCATTATTTAGCGAAAAGATGGCTCAGACGTACATAGCTGATCAGGATTGTCTGATGTTGGGCTACAACGCACCGGCTGATTATACCAAGCTCATTGTGGATGCAGCTGCAAAAGATGTGAAGATCTGGTCCATGGAATCCTATCATACGCATGTTGTATGCCCTAAGTCAGAGTTGAAGTATGTGGTTGAGGGCACGTTTGTCTGTGCATCTCCTCCTGCTTTTGCCTTTGTGCTTGTAATCCCATATTTCTTCAATGAAATAAACGAGATTTCTGGTTACACTATTTTGTTTGATTTATTTCATATACTTTCTGATGATTTTGAATTCGACTGGGATATTCTCAAGGAAATAAAACTTTTAATAAAAAGAGAAGAAGAAATGCACGCTCAACCAATAATTGAAGAAATATTGTCAATAAATCTGAGTAATGAAACTAATCCACAAAGTGTACAAATTGATTTTTCTTTATCCTTAATTGAACATGAGCAGTTAATAACTTTATTAAAAAAATTCAAAGATGTATTCCCATTACGAGGATATGCCTGGTATTGATCCCGATATCGTCCAGCACCATATCCCTCTATATCTTGATATCAAACCAGTTAAACAAAAGTTGAGGCAGATTCGACCAGAATGGGCTTTGAAGATCAAAGAAGAAGTTACCAAGCATATCAATGCTGGATTTCTGATGGTAATCGAGTATCCAAAATGGGTGGCCAATATTGTTCCAGTTCTGAAGAAAGATGGATGCATCCGGGTCTGTGTGGATTTTCGAAACCTTAACAGAGCCAATCTGAAGGACGACTTTCCACTGCCACATATCGATGTTTTAGTAGACAGCACTGTAGGGCATGCTTTCTTGTTATTCATAGATGGTTTCTCTGGGTATAACCAGATTCTAATAGATCCCAAAGATGGAGAAAAGATGACATTCACTACACATTGGGGCACTTATTGTTATTGTGTGATGTCGTTTGGTTTGAAGAATACAGGGGCCATCTATCAGAGGGCCGCCACTATTTTATTGCATGACATGATACATAAGGATGTTGAAGTGTACGCGGACGATATGATAGTCAAGTTTAAGGACCGGGATGGCCACATCGTAGGGTTGCGAAAGTTCTTTGAAAGGATTCAGAAATACAAGATGCGGCTCAACCCATAGAAGTGTGTAACTACATATAAGCCACTGTTCCGCCTTCTAAAGAAAGGAGTCAAGTTCGAATGGGATAAAAAATACCAAGACGCCTTCGAAGCCGTGCGATAGTACTTGTAAAATTCACATGTTCTGGCTCCTCCCGAACCTGATAAGCTATTGATCCTCTATTTGTCAGTGACTAATTCATCCATGGGATGGATGCTGGCACAAAAAGAAGAAATTGAAATCAAAAAGGCAGTCTACTACTTAAGCAAGAAGATGACGGGGTTAGAGATACGTTATACACCACTGAAAAAGATATGTTGGGCTTTGGTTTGGGCTTTCCGAAAACTAAGACATTACATATTGTCTTTCATAGTGAACATAATTTCCCGAATAGACCCATTGAAATACTTGTTCGAGAAGCCAGTATTGACAGGAAGGCTGGCCCGTTGGCTACTATTATTGTTAAAGTTTGACCTCTAATATGTCACCCAAAAATTTGTCAAAGGCACAGCGGTAGCAGAGTTTCTAGCCGACCAACCAGTTGAGGGAAATGAAGACGCAGAATTTTAGTTCCCTGATGAACAGCTAACGGGAGTTGGGGATGACAAGTGAACTCTATTTTTTGATGGTACATCCAATCAGTATGGATATGGATTAGGAGTTCTCATTGTCACTCCTAACGAATCGCACATTCCTTTGTCTCTAAAGCTCAATTTCAAAGTCACCAACAATTAAGTTATGTATGAAGCATGCTTAGCTGGGTTAGAGGCAGCCTTAGAACTAGGGGCAAAGAAGTTAGAGGTCATTGGAGACTCAGTCTCATAGGCAAGAGGAGAATGGAAGATCAAAGACTTGACATTGATTCTCTACCTTCAGGAATTGGAAAAAAACTGATATCGTACTTTGAATCAGTAGTCTTCACTTATGTGCCGAGGTTGCAGAATAAGTTTGCTGATGCATTAGCTACCCTGGCATCGATGATTGACATACCACCCGGGATCAAAATGAGGCCTTTCGTGATATTTTGACATCCAGAATTTCGTAGAAAAAGGAGAATATCCCAAGTTTTCCAGCAAAAAGGACAAAAGAACAATACGAAGATTGTCTGCACAGTTTGTCATTTACAGGGAAAGATTGTACAAACGAGGACATTCTTGGGTCAATAAGTTGTATCTCAACAGTGAAGAAGGGCAGAAACTGATGAAAGAGATACATGTAGGAGTCTGTGGGCCTCACATGAGTGGAAATATGTCAGCCTAGAAGATCTTACGACAAGGATACTTTTAGATGATAATGGAGACAAACTGTATACAGTTCGTGCGGAGGTGCCATAAGTGTCAAATTCATGCAAACGTTATGCACATTCCTTCATCTCAACGGTATAACCTAATTTTGCCATGGCCATTCTTAGTATGGGGCATTGATGTGATTGGCAAGGTAACACCGAAGGCGTCGAATGGGCACAAGTTCATTTTGGTGGCCATTGACTATTTTACCAAGTGGGTGGAGGCAGCCTCCTACTCGGTGCTGAAACCTTCACATGTTGCCAAGTTCATCAAGAAAATATCTATTGCCGGTATGGGGTCCCTCATGAGGTTGTCTCAGATAATGGCTTACACTTCCAAGTGAGATATTAGATCTCTTCGAAGAATACCAGATAGTGGCACACAAGTCATCTCCATATCGACCGTAGACCAATGGGACAGTTGAGGCAGCAAACAAGAATGTCAAAAAGATTATGCAAAAGATGATCAACTCACATAAGGATTGGTCGGAACATCTACCTTTTTACTATGGGGATACAAGATGTCGATTAGAACTTCAACGGGAACCACGCCATACTCTTTAGTGTACAGGATGAAAGCCGTGCTTCCCATTAAGGTGGAAATCCCTTTATTAAGGGTAGTAGCCGAGGCCAGTATTCCAGAAGTAGATTGGCGGAGGAACCAAATGAAAGAGCTGCTTTTCTTTGATGAAAGATGGCTACAGCTCTATTTCATATATAAGGGTACTAAAGGAAGATAGCTCGAGCATTCAACAAAAAGGTCAAGATCCGTGATCTCAGAGAAGGAGATTTGGTTCTTAAGGAAATCAGAACTCCCATCTTCGACCGTAGGGGCAAGTTCAAGCCAAATTGGTCCGGACCGTTTTTTATCAAAACCATTATGATCGGTGGTGCAGTTATCATCATAGATTTGGCTAGCAATGTGTTCTCCACACTAGTCAACCTTGACCAGCTCAAAAAGTACTACCCTTGAGAGAAAAATAAAAACAAAATAAAAGCTAACTGAGTTAAAAATTAAAAAGGTGGCTCAGGTAAAAGTTAGAGCAGCCTGCAAGGCTGAAAACCCGAAAGGGCGACCTTGGCAAAAGTTAGGGTATCATAAAAGGAGAGTGTCAATACCCAAGAGCAAACCAAGCCCGAACTACGTTAAGGCCTAAATCTATTTTCTTGGGATACGTAGGCAGTTTCTTTTAAGAAGCCCAGCCACATTCTTCGTTTTTAACCATCTTTGAATCTGAGTGAGACCAATGAAAATTTAATTTTGGATTTTGATAATAAAGTCATTTAATTAAAGAAATCAAAAAACCTTGAATAATTTTGAACATTCTCAAACATAATGTGGGATTTTCATTACTTTAGCCTAGGATACAAGGTTTTGAAAATGAAAAGAAGGGCGCGCAAGTCCCAAACTCTATAAACAAAATAAGAAAAGCTATGAAATTCTTAAAACCAAGTAAGATGCCTCAAATCATTCTCTTCTTTGCTTCTTGTTTCTCTTCTTCTTCATCTCTCTTCTCCCTATCTTGCACCAACCATATCCTATGCTCGTTAGGAAGCTCAGGGCACTGCAAATCCTACATCTCCATCCGTGAACGAGATGGCCAAGCCTTCTGATATAATGCTAGAAATGGAGCCCGCAGTAAATATTAAAATAAACAGCATCGAATGCAGCTGAAGATAATCTGATTGCGACCAAACTACCGCATGATTCGATGTGGGTAGTAAAAAGTAGATTGGCACAAGCCGATCAGCAGAACGCCAGGGTAATCCATAATGTTCAAGGTCATGGTAGGGATCCACCACTAAGAACACTGCCAAGTAATGTCCAGACCCGTCAAGGAACAGAGACACTGTCGCCAACCTGCCTTGGTACTACATATCTAATAATAGGGGCGGTAGAGGAGAGCTGCAGCACTATACCTATCTACAGGAGGTTTCTATATAAGGTTCACATTCTCCATCAGTCTAATCTACAAAAAGTATAAGTAGGTAGGGAATGGTGCAAGGGCCAGAGACTGTGTTTTCAGCTGACAGTGTGGAGGAGAAATGGGAAGAAAAGTGTACCTGAAGAAGCAAGAGGCTGTCGACAAAGGTGGTAGTCTCACCACAGTGAACAGTATCTAGACCCAGCAGTGTCTCGGCTATGACCAATGGGATAAAATCTTTCCCTAGCCACATTTGACTCGCAATGTTAACCAGTGCACAGCTAACTCGCCCATCAGAAGGGACGAAAAGATATCGGGCAAGGAGACAAAAACAGAGGGCATAGCGGCGCCGTAGCTGAAAATGGGGATCACTAAGGTCGCCAGTGGGACGGAACCTCTTAATGATCCATGGAATGTCAAGGCAGTCATTAGATATCAAGTGAGAAACTTCCACCCTAGACAGGCTACAGAGTTGTATTATCTGTTGCCGAGTCAAAAGGAAGAAAGTTAGAACAACAACGAAATTTTGCGGGGTTAGGTCCAGAATAGTAGCAAACTCCTCCATAGTAAGACACAAATCCTCCAACCCAAAGCGAAAAACATGGGTTTGTGGGTACCATAACTGAGTTGCAACTTTTACTAATGGTCCGTCAATCTTAACGACCATCAGGGAAAACAGGGAGTTAATGCCAAACGAGGCAAAGTTTAGGCGTTCGATGTGGGAGAACTCCTTAATCCATGTAGAAAGTGGACCATGGAAAGAATCCATATGAGTGAGAGTGACAGGAAATGGGGCCTCTGGGGCTGTATTTATAATGCATGAAAAGGCTATAAATCAAAAATTTAGAGAATGGTACAGTCATTGTGGCGACCGCCACCTTGGTCTGTGGGACCGCCAACATGAAAGTACACAGTACAGTGACATCATCTTGATGACCAGGCGACCGCCAGGTGACTTTTGAGATTGTGGCGACCGCCATGTTGCATTATGGTGACCTCCATGTTGAAAAGTGGTGGGCATGTGTACGTTTGCAGTTTGTGTAAGTTTTACGACTTATATCATGCATCCAGAACAGTTTAAGTAGTAAGCACAAAATAAACCATGCAAGTAGATCGGTATAAATCAGTGAGTGGCACGGAGGTCCAAATGCATCAGAATATGGCAGAATGTATTAGAGTATAAACTAGGGCACCTAGGCCCAATAACCAGCAAATTGGCCCATGCAAGTCCATAAATTAGATAAATGTTTAGAAATGTACCAAACTGGGGCACGTAGGCTCGAAAACCAAATGTATGTAAATGTATATGGGGGAATCTCTCTCACTGTCGCCTCGAGCGAACTCGGCGGGAAGAGGGATCAGTCTCGTTAGAACTGACATCCTCAAAAAGCATCTCCAAGCCGTTGCTATCATCACCATCATTGTTGGAGGAGAAAGATACAACTCTGGAACGGCTTCGAGCAGAAGAAATGGATGCTAGGGACTGACGAGCGGGGGAAGAGACACGGGACCCACAACCTCGAGCGGGAGCCAGAACTGGAGTTGGAGGCTGAACTAGGGCCTGTGGTGGTACTATGCTAGCTGCTGGTACTGGAGGCTATCAAAAAGGAAGTAAGGATCAAAATAGAGTATAGAAAAGTACATAAAAGTTAAACAGGTTATGAGAATACTCACTATAGCCACGGGAGTAAAAACAATGCCAGCTACTCGTACGGTGGCATCAAGCTAGCAGATCAATGCCCTCTGACCCGTGAATATCAACAGTAGGTGATTTAACCACACCTGGTTAATCTATAAAAAGAGATAGGCAATTCAAGCAAACTGAACAAGTAAAAAAAGAGTAACCAAAAAGGAGAGAGGAAGAATGAAGAAAAACCTGACTGAAATCAGCCTAAACTTTAGCGCTAGAGGAACCGAAACTGGAACAGAAAGAGGAAAGGGGTAGCCATATGCTACTATATGGATCTCCTAGGGGATCTCCGCGCCTCTCATCACTCCAACGGACCCCTCAGCAGCTCCAGTAGCACCTGTCCCAACTCTAGCGGCTCCGGCAACAGCAGCTTTTTCAATAGCAACACCAGCTCCATCACCAGCATTAGCAGCCTCCGGTGTCCATCTCCTCGTCCTGCCACTAGGAATAGCTGGGCCAGGACCTAGTGATCCCAACAGGTATGCCCGAGCCCACGCTGTGTGTGGCACCGGGATTTTTGAATTTTTGGCAATGAAAAAAAATATGGGGATTCAAAGGGTGTTTGAAAAATATTTTAACACCTTAAAATCTAAATTTTAAAAATCCCTTTTTGTTGAAAATAGAGTCGCCACTTGATTTTTGAGAAAAACCAAGAAAAACAAAATGGCTACTGATCTTTAAAATATTTAACCAGAGAAAGAGGGTTCGTGGGACTAAAGTACAAAGCGAAAAAGGTATTCAGCACCCCGTTCGCCCAACCATAAAGTTTGCCTCTACTAATCATGATTAGTTCTTAATTAGTTTTTTAAATGCATACAATTACAGAAAATTGGGGCAAAAAGAGAACAATCAAAATCGAATAAAGAAAATACATAACATATGTATATAGAACATCAAAACAAAGAAAATAAAGAAAATAAAATTCTAAGTTCCGTGGTAGGTAATTTCTAATTAAAGGATTCATGGAACAAACCCACATGCAATATTATTAAAACAACCTAAATTAGCATGATTCAAATAAAAGAACAATAATATGCTAGAGATTGCTAAATGTAAATCATACTACAAATGAACATAAAGTTGCTAACAATATTACTTAAATGACTAAAACTATTCTAAATATGGTTTTAAAGAAGGTAAGCAAGACATACTTTAAAATAATGATACCAAATGTATATTATTGAAACAACCCAAAATTATGAAATCAATTAAATCATGCTTCAAAAATGTTAAACTGTAACTAAAAATAAAAGAAATGAAAAGAAAATAAGCTAATGATTAAAAGATTTTTGGGTTTTATGTTAAAGAGACAAGGAGAAAAGAAGAATAAATGAAGTACTACTAAAAGGAAGTTAGATTAAAATTAAAAGATTTTTATAGATTTTATGCTTAACAAAAGAAAAGAAAAGAAAAATGAAGGAAATGCAACAAAAGGAAAAATTAAACTAACATTAAAAGGGAAAAATTATGCCACCATTTAAAAGAAGAATTAAGAAAATAAAGAAAATATTAAACGAGCATAAAATAAATACTATGAAAGGAAGAGTAAGCTAACATTAAAAAGAAAAAGAAAAAGAACAAAAGAAAATGGAACAATATAAGAAAAATAAAGCTAATAATAAAAAAGAAAGGAAAAGAAAATACTAGAAAATGAAATTACACTAATATTAAAGAAAAAATAAATAAATACTTGTAAGGAATATTAAACTAATGCTAAAAGAAAGGTAAAAAATAAAATATGGGTATAATATTGATTATTACAACCATATATATGTAAATGCTTGAATTATAATAATAACGATATCGTTAGTCATATTGTTAAGTTATGTTAGCACTAATCAATAATTTAATAAACTTAATGTAAGTGTGTAATATGTAAAACAAATAAGTTAAGTGAGCTAAAACTTGAATTCAAATATGAGTATAGCAACTACATAAATAATGCAAGATCGTAGTTAAAATGAAACACTTAAATTAATTCGGTCACTCTAATAAGGTAGAAGATGGAGTTTAGAAGGGCCGGGGATCCAAGCAAAGTACCTGGATTACTAAAGAATTCTCGAGTCGGGAAATGGTGATGGAAAATTCGATCCTCAAGCGATGATCCAAATTAGGGTTTCAGAACTTCGGTATAGGGGGTTCGACTCTTGGTACTTTGGCTGGGTTTCGATGTCGGGGCTCCAGATTGCTCGGTGATTCGGCAAAACTTCTCTCTCTAAAAATCTTCCCTGAAAACGTACCAGGGGGTACGGTATTTATAGAATTATTCAATCATTTGGAGTTGGCGGTCGCCATGTTGGTGTTGGCGGTCACCATGTGTGGCGTTGGGATTTAGGGATCAAAAATAAAAGAATTCAAAAGATATTTTGAAAAATATTTTAACATCTTGAAAATCAAATTTTAAAAACCCATTTTATCGAAAATAGAGTCGCTACTTAGTTTTTGAGAAAAACTAAGAAAAACAAGAATAGCCACGGATCTTTAAAACGTTAACCAGAGATATAAGGTTCGGGGGCTAAGGTACGAATCAGAAAAGGTGTTAAGCATCCCGTTCGCCCAACCGTAAGGTTGGTCTTCACTAATCATCATTGGTTCTTTGATAGAATTTCTCAAATGCATGCAACTAAAGAAAATTGAGGCAAAGAGAGATTATTCAAAATTAAATATGAAGAATACATAACATATGTATATAGCACTCCAAATTAGAATAAATAAATGGATTAATTCCTAAATCCTATGACATGCAATTTCTATCTATAGAATACATGGAACACACCCGCATGCGATTTTATAAAAATAAACTAAACTAGCATGGTTCAAATGAATAGGCTAAAGATGCTAAAATAACCTAGATATGATTTGCTACAAAATAAATTAAACTACTCTAAACATACATTTAAAGAAAATCACCAAAACATACATAACATCCATTTAGAAAGAAAAATAAGAACATGATAGGTACTAAAATTAAAAAAAATAAAAATAAAAGATGCACAAGAATTCTATGTTTTAAAAGTAAGAAAGTCTACTAGCAAAAATAAGTATGTTTTCACAAAAGTGAGTTCAAAGATTTAAAGAAAATAAGAAAAAAAAATTATAAAAGAAAATTTATACTAAGAATAAGGAAATTAGAAAATGTTTATTGAACAAATGAGAAAGAAAGTTAACTATTTAAATTTTAAAAGAGATGAAAGAAAATAAAGAGAAAAGAAAACAAAAGAGAAGAAAATTGCATTCAAAGAATGAGAATTAAATTAAAAGACTTTTTATAATTTTTTATGGTTAATGAAAATAAAAGAAAAAAAAAAGATAAAATAAAGTTATAAGAAAATAAAACTAGAAAAAGAAAATAAAGAAGGAGCCTTATAGGAATAAATACTAATATGAAAGGAAAGAAAACACTAATGAAGAGAAAATAAATTAGTATTAAGAAAAAACAAAAAGAAAATTGGATATTATAAAGAATTTTAAGGCTAGTAATGAAAAGAAAATATTAAAGGAAGAAATTATACAAATATAAAAGAGAAGGAAAAGAAAATAGAAAAAAAACTAGAAAATGATATTAAATTAACTAAAAGAAAAGAAAGAAAAGATAAATGCTAATACAAAAATATTAAACTAATGCTTATGAGAATGATACATTAAATTGAGATTACTAAAAAAAAAGAAATGAAGAGAAAAGTTAATAAAGAAAATTAGATTAATGCTAGAAAGATAAAAAAAAATTGAAAACAACTATCTAATTTAAATGTGAAGTGTAGTAGTAATTACTACATTCACATAAATGTAAGTGCATTGTTGTAACAATTAACAATATTAATTAGTTGTAATTGCAAGAATATTTTAGTACTAAATTGATGAAGTAATAAAAATAAGAGAGATAAGGACAATGTGTTTAGAGTGAATATGTGAAATAAGCGATTAATTTAAAAGACTAATTTTAACAAATTAAATTAAGCAATAAACAATATTAGCTACATAGGTAAAAGAAATGTACAAATTGAAATTGAAAATTAACCCGATCACCCCAAAGAGAAAAGGCGGAGTTTAGAAAGATCAGGAATCCGAACGAAGTACCTGAGTCGTGGAATCCTCAAATTGGGAAAAGTGCTTTAATCCTTGGGTGGTAAATCCAAGCTAAGGCTTCAAATGTAGGTATTGGAGGATTGGGACTCGAGATTTCGGCGTCGAGGCTCGGGATTGCTCGATATATAGGCAGAGTCTCTCTCACTCAAAATTCATACTGAAAACGTACGCTAGGGTACGGTATTAATAGAATTCTTCAACCAATGAGATGTTGCCACGTTTTGGGACACGTCAGTCCAATTAAAGTTGGCGGTCGCCATGATGCAAGTTGGCGGTCGCCATGATGAAATGTGGCGGTCGCCACATTTGGCTAGGGTTTCCAAGAGGTTCTATTGGCAGTCGCCACAATGAACATGACGGTCGCCTTACTTGGGTAGCAAGTTTCGATGGTTCAACAAAATTTCATTGGTTTGAAGGTTTCGGGTTCAAATACCGAGTTTGGATCACTTCCTGAGGATCGTACGGAGGCACTAATTCACTTGATTTCATCAAAGGATTCGCCTAAGATTGGGCGGGGTCAAATTGGGGTGTCTACAGTTGCTCCTCTTTGATATAACTTGCATAACAACGCGTGAAGCAGGTTATATCAAAGACCTAGAGACAACGACCATTTGACCAAGCCGTCAATCTTACGCTACAAGCACACAAGCATGCGTATGATGTTGGTCGTATTCGAATTTTCATTGAGCTGCCTACGTACCCCTTTTGCTAGGGATCAGACCAGAATGTAGTTCATGGGACAAACGCAAGGATGCAACGATAAGAGATATGATGCATAACAACTATAGTGTAATGCAATGTGAGTCAGTTTATGGTCATGAGAGGACCGACGAGTTAGTTTAGGGTCATGAGGAGGACCGACGAGTCAACTTAGGGTCGTGAGGAGGACTGACGAGTCAGGTTAGGTTCATGAGGAGGACCGAGTCAGTTTAGGGTCATGAAGTGGACCGACGAGTCAGTTTGGAGTCATGAGGAGGACTGAATCAGTTTATGGTTATGAGGTGGTCCGAGTCTGTTTAGGTTCATGAGGAGGACCGAGTTAGTTTAGGGTCGTGAGGAGGATCGACGAGCTAGTTTCTAAGATTGCGGGACTTAGGATGATCGGAAGCCAAGCTAATACCGAAAATTGGATTTATTGGGAAGATAGATCGCGAATTAATAGGTCGAGACCTAAAACTTTGAGATGAGACATGAGATGAAAATAATTTTAAAAGCTGAATCACGGCTTAAAAATTAACTTTATCGGGAGAAGAGAATATCTCACAAAATGTTTTCAAATTACAAAATTATTTTTGAAAGTGCTCTAAAAGTCATTTTTAGAAGAACAAACACTAAATAAAAAATTTTTAAAGAAAAATATTTAAGGATCAATTTTGCTAAAATAATCTGTATTAATACACGAAGAAAATACAATGCATGTAAATAAAACAATATACATTAAAAGCTCCAAACAGCCCCTCTTAAAACTCTAAAACGTTATAATGGCAGTCTGACTCGTTGTGACCCTTGACAACCTGGCGATCGCCAGGACGAAACCTCTTTGACATAGCGGTTGCCGTGTGGCGTTTCAAGAACACGGCGATCGCTCACTTTGGAGTTGGCGACCGCCAACTCCAGGCGCGCATAAGGCCCTTTGAGGCGCGTGGGTGTGGTTAATTTCTCTCACTCTCACACTCTCTCTAACTCTCTTGTGCTCTCAAACTCTCTCCCATCTCTCTTGTTTTCTCAGTTTCTTTCTTGCTTCTTAGCATTCTCACGATGTTCACCTTACTATTGGTGATCTAATTCTTCTTCATGGATGACCAGGGCCATGGAGATGACGACTTGGGGACACGACGAGATCCTTCTGCTAGTGGGGGCTCCTCCACGCCGCCCACTGCTGCGATGGATGCTCGTGTACTCGAGGCGGAGCTTGCCTCCCGTCGTTTTGCTGAGGAGGCGCGAGCAGCGGTTGCAGCGCAGGCGGCTGCTGATGCTGCTGCAGAGGCTGCGGTAGCTGATTTCTTTCATCCTGATGCTGGAGAGGGACATCCCGCACTCTTCGACCCACATACGTATGCTCCACTACCCCATCGCGTGGTCCCACGTGGGATGAGGCGCTACGAGCCTCCAGCCGATGCTGTTGTGACTGGCGTTCTTCTGCGGGAGCCCGATCATCACATGTCTCGTCGACGCCCATCGATAAGTTTTCCAAACTTGCTGTTTAAATACCAAAGCATGTTGTATGGTATTACAAACGTAGACGCATGCCTAGGATCCACTCAGATATGTTTGTGATATGTTGATGATGATGATAATATGAATGATGATTATGATATTGATGATTTATTTTGATAATTTTGGGTTTTAAACTTAGCTTAGGTACCTATGCAAATGAGATCAAAACAATAGGGACACTTAGGTTTTGAATAAACAAAGAAAGGACAATTATTTTTAGAGTAAAAATGCTTGAATTTTTTTTTTATTTTGGAAAAACATAAGAAAATTTAAGAGGAAATTTTGTTTTTATTTTTGGGGTATGGGAACAAAAGGGGTAATTTTGTCAAAAATCTTAAAATCTGGGAAAATTTTTTTTTCTATTATTTTTTTATTTTTTCATTACTTTTTTTCAAACTTTTGAAATTTAAGGGGGCATTTTTAGGAAATTTTTTGGAATCCTTAGAAAATTTTATAAAGAATCTTAGAAAATTAGGACAAATTTTAAGAGAAATCTTGAAGAATTTTTAGAAATCTTTACAAAATCTTTAAAAATTTTGAGAAAAATCCTAAACAATTTTGAGAAAATTGTAAGAAAATTTTTGAAATTTTTTGAAAATTTTAGAAATTCGAGAAAAATTTATAGAAAATACTAGAAATTTTTTAGAAAATCCTATAAATTTGAGAAAATTTTTTAGAAAATCTTGTAAATTTGAGTAAAATTTTAGAAATTTGAGAAATATTTATAGAAAATCCTAAAATTTTTTAGAAAATCTTTTAGATTTGAGAAAAATTTTAGAAATTCTTATGAATTTCAGGACAATTTTTAGAAAATCCTAAAATTTTTCAGAAAATCTTATAAATTTTTAAAAAATCTTATAAATTTAAGAAATATTTTTAGAAAATCATAGAAATTTTTAGAAAATCCTAGAAAATTTTAGAAAATCTTAAAAATTTGAGGAATATTTTAAAAATTTACATAAAATTTTAAGAAAATCCTAAAAATTTGCGAAAAATCTTAGAGAATTCTAAACATTTTGAACAAAATTTTGAAAAAATTATTAGAAGAACCTAGAAATTTTGCGAAAAGTTCTAGAAAATCTCAGAGATTTTAGGAAGATTTTGTTTTTTTATTTTTATTTTTATTATTTATTATATTTTTGTTATTATTTTTTTATATATTTTTTGTTTTTGTTACGATTGATTCCTAGAAAATTAATCCTAAGGGGCAAAACACAAATGTCAAAAGAAAGAGAGATTTTTTTTTATATACTTGGGAAGAACATTAGCATATAATGATAGAAATTTGCCTGGTGCACCAACGCTTAGGGTCACAAGGAATCACGAACTTAGGGTTAGGATGCCTAGTTTTCTAAGTCTTAAAAGGGCCAAAGGAACCTAAGCTTTGTTTTCAGTTGTTTTCCTGTACTTTGCTTTCTCGATCTGTCCTTTATGTACTCTATATCTGTTTTCTCTTTACATGCTGGTCACTATGTCCGAAGCTTCGGAGGATCTGCCTCCGACGAGGTGTTGGAGTGGTATGATGCTCTCCCTGCTCCTAGCTGGGCTTACATTGATGCCTCCGATTTTACTCGCTTCATACCCTTGCTGGGTAGGACGGATAATGATCGGGTATGGCTGACAGGCTTGGCCGAGCGGTGGTGGGATACCATCAACACCTGCCATTTCACCACCTTCGAGGCTACTCTGACGCCTCTGGACTTTGCCCTTATCATTGGCATCCGGGTTGGGGGAGCTCTCATCCCGTTTGATCCATCAGTTGCCCAGTCGACCGACGCGTTGCTATATTTCCTCGGGGATGTCCCCGCGCAGATAGACCAAGATCAAGTCAGATACACCTGGTTCTTCGAACGCTTCCGACACTTCCAGTGCACCGAGCCTCGCCACTACGAGTGGGTCGCCCGAGGCTTTTTTATGTATATGTTCGGTACCTCCTTGTTTTCGAACAAGGAGAATACCGTTCACTTAAATTACTTAGGTGGCCTGGCTCGTCCTGATCGGGTCACTTTGTACGACTGGGGCTGCGTTGCTTTGGTTGCCCTCTACAGTTTCATGAGGACATTGACCCGGTCCCTCAAGAGCTCAGCATTGGGGGATACTTGAGGGTCTGAGAGGTATGGTTTAGCTTCTACAGTTCTTTATCTATTTTTGTTATCTATTATTTCTTCCAGCTGACATCTTCCTCTTTGCAGTTGTGGACCTACGAGTTCCTTGGGCTTCACATCTCGACGAACTCTACGGCAGACCCTCTGGTCATTCCTCGAGCAGCCTGGTGGTCCCGAGGGCTGGAGAGGAAGAAGGCCGGAGGGAAGGACCTTGATCAATTCTGGGTATCTTTAGATCGGCTGACCCTTGACCAGGTATCTTTATTTTCTATTCAATACACTACTTTCTGCTTACTGCGCTGTTTATTGTACTCCACCGCACTAGTTACTGCACACTGTCCATCATTCTGTATGTTTTACCATTTTTTGCATTATTTTGTACTTTGCAGGTCCACTGGGATGTCTGGAGGGGGATAGAGGATTGGGCCGGCGCAGATCTGATGCGCAGCCGCGATACCTCTGCGTGGTGTATCCTGCTGGAGGGTCCATTTGGGCAGGAGTACTATCTGGGAGAGTGAGTGGTTCGCTAGTCACTCGGCCTGGATGACTTTCGGATCCCAGTGATTTCTCCGGCCTGTATGCGCCGGACTGAGGATCTGGGCCCCATCGATCTGCTACTGGAGACAGTGGGAACCCCTACTATGGAGCTGCTTGTAGTGGTGGGAGACTACAGGGCCTGGGCCCGGGCTCATCTGATGGGACCACTAGGACCCGATCTGGTTTCCCCAGGAGGTAGGAGGCGAGGACAGGTACCAGAGGTTGCTGGTATTGGTGCTGTTGGTGCCGCTGCTAGAGCTGCCGATGCCGATCTAGCTGCTGCTGATGCTGTTCCGGCTGGTGGAGCTAGAGTTGGGAGAGTCGACATACCCTAGACTGTATCTTCCTTTGTAGACGGGTATGCTTTCGACATTTCTTTCCCGGTTCCTCCAGCCCCGGAGTTCTGGCCAGAGCATGCTCAGCTTTGACCCTTTTCTCACTATTTCTTTTTCACCCTTCTTTATTCGTAGATTACTCAGTTCTGTATTATTTCTTAACGGACGGATCAGGCTTGGCTAGATCATCTTATGTTGGTGATGAGTGGCCTGCGGACCCTTGTTCACCAGCAGGATTCTACTCTGCGTGCAACTGGGGTTTCTTTTGCTCCTCGGCCGGTAAGTGTTTGTCCTTTTTGATCTCTTTGTTCTCCTGTATACTATTTTCTTATTTTTTGTCTCTTTCAATAGCCACCTGTAGTTGCTTCTGTTCCACCCCATGCTCCTGCTCCTGCCCCAGTTCCAGCACGTGGTCGCGGGTCTCGTGCTTCTTTCCGACCCCATCCCCGAGGATCTGTCTCTTCTGCCCGTAGTCGCTCTAGAGTTGTCTCCTCCTCCTCCTTTGATAGTGACGACGGCAATGAGTTTGACAGAAGTTTCGAGGGTGATAGCTCATAGGAGGTTGGTCCTTCTTCCCGCCGGGTCTGCCTGAGTCATGAGTGAGAGAGAGAGAGCTCTCTCTCTCTCTCTTTTTTCAGTTTTGTTTATGATACATTTATTTTGATGGGCCTGTGTGCCCCAGTTTACTGTTTTATTGGGCCTGGGTGCCCCAATTTATATTCTGATACACTATACTGCATTTTGGGCCTTCGTGCCATTTTATTATTTGCTTATTCGTTCGCTGCATGATTCTCTCTTATTTACAGCTCAAACTTACCTTGGATGCATAGTTCAGCTGTCACAAATCATAGATCACATAAACTGTAAATTGTCCCATACCCGTCATGTTTAAACATGGCGGTCGCCACTTTCCCAAAATGTATACTTGGCGGTCACCCGTTTCGACATGGCGGTCGCTTGGTCAAAGGAATGATGTCATTGTACTATGCTTTTTCACGTTGGCGGTCGCCAGTTCCAAGATGGCGGTTGCCACATTAATCGTCCCTCTTGCCGAATTTTTGGTTTCCCGTCCTTTTTTGCCCCATAAATACTATCCTGGAAGCCCCATTTTCTGCTGCTTGGATTCAGATGGCCAATCCCCTTTATTCGTGGATTGAGGGATTCTCCCATATCGAACGTTTGAACTTCGCCCCCTTTGGCCTTAATGCCCTTTTCCCTTTGAGGACTGTGAAGATTAATAGACCCTTACTAGCGGCTGCTGCACAATTGTGGGATCCACAGTCTCATGCCTTTCGGTTTGGTCTTGAAGAACTCTGCCCTACTATAGAGGAGTTTGCTGCCATCTTGAACTTGACTCTGCGGAGTTCTGTTATTGTCCCCACTCTTTTTTTTTCTGCTCGGCAGCAGGTGATGCAACTCTGCGGTGTGTCTAAGTTGGAGGCTTCTCGTTTGACCTCGGGTGACTGTCTTGACATTCCATGGCTTATTGATAGGTTTCATCTTACTGGTGACCTCAACGATCTAGACTTTCAGCTGCGGCACCATTATGCACTTTGTTTTTGCCTCCTGGCCCATTATCTACTTGTCCCTTTTAATGGGCGGGTTAGCTGTGCATTGGTTGACATTGCTGACCAAATGTGGATTGGGAGAGACTTCGTGCCCCTGGTTTTGGCTAAGACACTGCTAGGCTTAGACGCTGTTCATCATGGCGAAACCACCACATTTGCTGGCAGCCCTTTACTTCTCCAGGTGATCTTAACATCTTACTCTGTATCAAGTTCTCTGTTATACTGTAAAAGCCTTTCTCCTACTGTTCTAACTCTTGCTACAGATCTGGCTGGTGGAGAAGGTGAACCTTGTACAGAAGCCTCCTATTGATAGGCACAATGCTGCTGCTTTACTTTACAGCCCGCATTATAAAAAATGTGACACTGAGGCATCTTGGCAACAGTATCTTTCAACTTTGACTGACCCAGACATTACCTGGCAGTGCCCTTGGTGGCAGATTCCCGTTATGACTTTGAGCACTATGGATTGCCCTAGTGTTTTTCTAGTCGGCCTACATCAGACTACCTTTTACTATCCTCACAGGATCATGTGGCAGTTTGGGCGAAGTCAGATCATACTTCCCAGCATTCAAGGCCGTATGTTTTCTTCTGTACTACAGGCTCCTTTTCACGCACAGTATCGGGATGCCTGGCCATCTCGCTCATTGATGGAGATGCACGAGTTGCAGTGTCCCGATCTTTCTACTGA
>JAULJZ010193003.1:0-44914 GCA_032270985.1 Heliamphora pulchella | reverse complement strand
GATCCGTTTTCATGGATCGGTTCTGGTTCGGTTCCGTTACTCGATTGGTTCGGACACGGTTTTAACCGTTGGTAACGGTCCGGTTCTTGATTTTTTAAAAATCCAGTTCAATCTGGATCGTGTGCACCTCTATCTCTTTCTCCTCTTTTTATCCTCATTGATTTCACACCCGGGCACACGTGCACACAGCAAACACATTTTTTCTTTCAAGATAAACCCCCTCTGGTTCAAGTCAAAAAGTGAAAATGTGGTTGGGGAGCTACCAAATGTAGTCACTTTTTTGTTGAGTACACCAATGTACAAGTTACTATGCATCATGTACAAGTGTCTAATACATATGATTGTTGTACTTGGCAAATGTGTTTATTTAGTAATTTCCATGTGTTTGCAGTGTTGCACATCCAAGCAAGAAGAAATAAGAAGAAGAAATGTAGGGATGGCAATGAGACGGAGTGGAGATGAGCTCTTCTGTTCTTGTTTGTTATTTAATTAGGGTGGGAACGAAGAAAAATATGAGAGAGTAGCGGGACGCGGGATGAAGATATTTTGTGGATAGTGATAAAAGGTATAGATAATATAATAAATAAAAAATAATAGTTGATACTTGATTACATCTCAAGTGTTCTGTTATATTCCTGTATGCTTGTTCACTAATAGAGTGTGAGTTTGGATTTTTGTGACCTAAACTCTTTATATCGGTTGTCGCTGTCTTTTGCTATCACGTGAAAATTAATAACTCTAGCTGTCAGGAGAGTTATAACGCACATATATATAGGTTACGACAAGGACTTAAGGAATAAATAAAATTTGAGCTTTTTATGTAATTAGAAAATTTTGATTCAATTTGAATTAAAATTTTAATTTCATAAATTATAATTCGTACTACTAAAAGTATTATAATTGCGCACTCGATATTATCTCAAAAAATAATTTTGAGTTTCATATAATAAAATATTTATTTATCTCTTCACGTTAAAATTACAGATATTTCGATTAAATAAATTTTATTTAATCGACTGCTTGTAATGTTCTTGAGACTCTTTACTTAACTTATTTGATATATTAGATATAAAATTTATTTACTTGACATAATCAAAATTTACAAACTTACTCAAGGAGGTATCAATAATCCATATACCAGAATGTGAATTCTCTTTGTACTTAATATTTACGATACACGTGATGCCATTATTCAATTCATCGAACTTATTGACATATAAATTATCTTTTTTTATGAATTAAAATAACAAATATTAAATATATGTGTATTAATTATTTTAGAAATAAGCGCATAAGCACTCATAATAATCACGATGTATTAATCGTTCTATATAATCAGTATAAAAATAATTATTCCAAGACGGTCATATTTAATATACACCAAGTGTACTAGTATATTGAGTTAGAACTATACTATTTTCCATAATAAAGACAGACTTACAAAAAACTATGAAATAACTCTACCGATGGTGTGTTTAATCCCATCTAAGACCGTGAACAAAAAATTTATATTCTACAAGAACCAATAATCTGATATTGTTTGTGTAAGTCGAACTCTACATATTAGATCATTTACTTTATAGAATAAAAGACACATTTGCATAATATTAAACAAATAATGCATACAAATTTATATTAAAATAAAAATAATTAATTTTATTAATGAATAAAATTAATACAAAAATCTATTACACAAAAGTATGACTTTTAGTATATATTTTTAACAATATTAAATGACGATTTTCTGATTCAATATATAATTAGCAATCAATATATCTCGACAAATGGGTGGAA
The DNA here is from genome assembly GCA_032270985.1 of Heliamphora pulchella. Lineage (NCBI taxonomy): Eukaryota > Viridiplantae > Streptophyta > Magnoliopsida > Ericales > Sarraceniaceae > Heliamphora > Heliamphora pulchella. The sequence goes on along the minus strand of JAULJZ010193003.1, from coordinate 43,120 downwards.
TCACTGCGGGCACCTCGACGAATATGTATTGAACACTTTAGTGTATAGGTGAGGCCAATACTAGTTCGAGTGTGGCGGATTGATAATAATAGCAGAATCAAAATCGATAATGTTTAAGAGAGTTTGTAAAATTCAAGTTAAGATGGAAATTGTTGTTTGTGTGTATTTTGTATTTTGCGAAACTCATGTAATTAAGGTTTTATTTATATGTATTTGAATTAGGCTAGAGTCATAAATTTTTACGATGTTCAATACGTGTAGAGTTTTATAATTATATGGAGACTATAATTTTTAGGATTTGATTATAAATAAAGGTTTTATAATTCTAGTAATTGTGTAAAAAGTTGAATCAAAAGGATAGTGTAAGGGTCCAATTTTAGGGTATGAGATTATAAAAGAAGAACCGAGAGAAGCTCTAATTAAATATTAGGGTTACGCTATAATTAAGAACCTTAGAGAGTTAAAATCAAAACGGAATCTCATAACCCAAAACGTAATAGGAAATCTTGACCTTTTTGCACGAAGATTTATTAATATTACCCCAAGATAATAAATCTAAAATTCTAAAATTCCTAAATCAAGAAGAATACAGTTAAGTCCAAATCAAAGAGGACATATACATAAAAGACAAAATATGGATACATGTACAATTTTAACCTCATCTTTTAGTTAAAATAAAGAAAAAAAAGTAATAAAAAAATAATTCAAAATTGCCCCTTGGCCGGCCATGCCTAGAGGAAAATGCCAAAACTTGATATATATATATATATATATATATATATATATATATATATCAAGATTTACAATTTTGAATTATTTTATTATTACTTTTTTTATTTCTTTATTTTAACTAAAAGATGAGGTTAAAATTGTACATGTACCCATATTTTGTCTTTTATGTATATGTCCTCTTTGATTTGAACTTAACTATAATTTCCTTAATTTAGGAATTTTAGAATTTTAGATTTACTATCTTAGGGTAATATTAATAAATCTTCATGTAAAAAGATCAAGATTTTCTATTACGTATTTATTTTAGCTCTCTAGGATTCTTATTCGTAGCGTAACCTTAATATTTAATTAGAGCTTCTATTGGTTCTTCTTTTATAATTTTGTATCCTAAAATCGGATCTTTACACTATCTATTTGATTCAACTCTCCACACAACTACTAGAATTATAAGATTTTTATTTATAATCAAATCCTAAAAACCCTAAACTCAATATAATTATAAAATTCTGCACGTTTTGGCCGGCCATGCCTAGAGGAAAGTGCCAAGATTTGATATATAAATTATAATCAACTATAAATGTATACACATATTTTGTCCCAAATCTCAAAAAGATCTTGCACCTATGTGTGTGTGTGTATATATATATATATATATGTATACATGTATAGAATAAAAATTATAAGTTTTACAAGTTAAATTAATTTAATTAATATCAAGTACACTAAATCCCAATTAAAAAGTTTAATTGACACATCTTTATAAAAAGACTTAATTGGACTCATGTCGGATCCATGTCTTATTATATACATGATTAAATATTGCCATAATATTCATAAAATATAAAAATAGTGTGTCAATCATAAAATTATTAAATTAATACAATTTCATAGAAAAAGTAACTAATTTTATATATTAAGTCAAATTTTAAGTATTTTTTCTTAATAATGTAATATAATTATACCTTCATGAACTATTATAATACACTAAAATATGTCAAACCACCAAAAGCCCATAGAATGGAGCTTGGCTGGCCACCCTGCATGCCTCACACCACACTCAAGCCAAGTGTAAGGTCATGTCATCTCATTTTGCATGCAATTTTAGTGGCCTCATCCGTACACACCTTACACCTCCATCGTACCACCCCATTACCAAAAATTCTATAAAAAAAGACCCTCTCTTCATCCTCTTGGCCGGCCACTTGAGAGTTCTTGAGCAATCAAAGATTTTCTAAGTGTTGAAAGAAGAAAGAAGAAAGAAGAGAAGAAGAAGAAGAAGAAGAGAGGAGGAAGAAGAAAAGGAGTTTGCATTAAAGTTAAATCCAACATTCTTCTAACATAGAAATCAAATATCTAAGGTAGTAAAACTCTTTAAACCCTTTTTTCTCTACTCATATCTTAATCCTCCTCCACCATTCTTAAGAAGTTAAATCAAGAACACAAACAAAAACAACCTAAAAGTAAGCTAGGAGGGATTTTAGAGACTGTTTGAGCTTTTATTTGAAATTTGTATTGTAATATAAATGAATGATCCATACTATTTTTTATTTGAGGTTGCTGGAGTTTGTATATTATATGTTTAGCATACCATGCATTATGTGTAAATATTATGTTAAACTACTTTAGGTTCAGCTCTAGATTTTTAGATTTTTGAACTCAACTTGGAACAATTTTAATAAATTCTAGAAAAATCTCCTAATGTCAAATTTTATATCTACATTTTAAGATATTAAGTTTTTCTTAAAACATTGTAATTTTTGTTGTCTCTGTTGCAGAGGTTAAACACTATTTTAGAAGTTTGATCTTAACATGAAAGTTGTTCCTAACACCTTTTTATAGTTTTCTACCACAAAATAAAAAAATATTTATCACTGTTTGGTATGTCAAACATGATTTTAAAATCGTTGGGCAGAATCTATCCCCCTTAATAGGTTCAGTGTCACTTTCTTGAGAAGGTAAAATCTCACATTTTTATTGAGTATTTGAAAATATGTTCTTTATAGAAAAATTATGGAACTCTAAAATGTAGCTTCTGTCCAACTTCATAACAAATGAAGTTGTTTTGATCCCTCAAATGAATTTTATTCTAATTGTTTTGGAATTTGAAAATTATAGAACCTGTTACTAGAATATAGGTTTAACCTACTTTGTTATGTGAGTCAAAAGGCCTATTTTTATTGAGTTCTTCAACAAGTATTTTTCATGACAAATTTAGAGGACTTTATAATCTAACTCATATCCAAAATATAGAACGTTTAGAGTTCATGTGATACACCAAATGTATTTTTCTTTAACTAATGAACAACCTAGAATCTTACAAAATTTGTTCCTAGGCAGATTCGACCTTCTGTCTTGTGGGACTTAAATCTCCAATTTTCGTTGACTTAACGAAAAGTGTTCTGCACAAAAGTTTTAGAGGACCCCTTGACTTAGTTTGTGCCCAAAAATCAGGATTTTTAAATATGATTTGATATCCCAAAAGTATTTTATACTCTATTACTGAATCTAAACATTAGAAAAAAAATGCTGAAAATGGTCCAAACTAACTATATTAAGCTTGTGTTTGGATTAGCTTTTTTTAGTAATTTTTAGGTTTTTTGAATTTTTTTTTGTAAAAAAATAAATGTCAAATCATGTAGAAAAAATAAAAAAAGTGAAAAAAAATCTAATAAGTCAAATTAGTTGACTTTTTTTTGACTTTTAAGTCAAAAAGCCATAAAAATAAGTTAGCCCAAACACAGGCTAATTTGTTGAATGAAATTATGGAAGTATGAACACAGTTGACATGGGTTAATCAATTATAACTTATACGTATGATCCTACGTGAATGAGAGTGTGCCTAAAGTGAGTCTTTCAATTTAAAATCCATGTTGTATAATGCCATGGGGATGAGAGCATGCATAGTATGATTATGTAAATAAGCACTATAGTTGTTCCTTTCGGTATCACATGATGTTGTACCATTCTCATTGTCACTATCATTTTGGGTGTATGCTTTATCAATGTCAGTTGTACCTTTGAGTCATGATTGTTATATTGGGCTAAGTACATCTTGAACCGTGTTATGTCTTGAATCGTGTTACATCTTGAGCCGTGATATGTCTTGAGTCATGCTGAAATATATTGCGTATGAGAACAGAATGTACGTGAATGTAATGGTGCCATTCTTGACTGTTTGGGTGCGTCCTTTTGAAATTCTCGATTTGTTACCCCGAACTTTGGATTGACGCTTAGCGAGGGTATCCCTGATTCTTAAGGTGGGTACTTTAGAACTTAACCTGATTCGGCCTAGACCCTAATCCGTTGTGATTTGAATAAAACAGTTGCGAATAAAACTAGGTGATGTGGTTATTACTTCACAACAAGGAGCAATTGTGATGGCCTTAGTGTTCAAATTGCCAAAAAGTCAAGCTCTTTGAATTTTCCAATGTTGAGTCTGTTTGCTTGATTCTTGTGGTTGGGTGTCGGGTTAATCACATGCATATCATATGCCATCATCATATCTACAAATTTTCTTATTAATGTCTATAAATTGCTATTCTGCTACGTGATTATATGAAATCTTGTTCAGGAATAATGGTTGAAATAGTTTATTGTTTGGGTTAAGCTTGGTAGGGTTTCTAAACTTTTCTTCTATGCTTCGGCTCATGGTGTTGATGCCATAGGCGAGGATGAGGAGTTTGCTGAACTGGAAGAGTTCTTGGAATATCAAGACTTTAGATCTACTAGACAATAATCAAAATTTTAAACTCATTGTTCCCATTTTCTTAAGCTGTAATAGTTGATTCATTTCTCTTTTTGTATCAAACTTTGACGACTTTTGTCGGATGACTGTATTTATAACTTTTGTGGTAATTGTCAAGGATAATCTAATGATTATGATGTACTATTTATGTATTAATTATAATTTGACTCATTAGCATAACCCTATTAATGTATATATATGTCATAATATTCCTGAGATTCAAGGCGTTGCAAATAGAGATGTAAGAAAATACGAAAAAATATTGGAGGAACCAGAGGGACCCTTAAGCGGGAAAACGATATTTGTTTTAGAGCACGAGTTTTAGATGTCGAATTTTTAAAAATTTTTGGTCTCAAATTTGTAATCTTTACAAATTATAGTGAATTATTTCTCTCATCTTAGATGCAAGCAAGTTACGCCGAACTACGTAAAATTTTACATAATTTTCTCTTTAAATGTGTATAGTTGTGATTTGGATTTTGCTGAAGTGAATGGTGTTTAAATTCCAACATTCTCACCTATATTTACCTCATCTTATTCCTTCTAACCTCCACGTTGTCTCATGCATCGGATAAAGTAGGGTTTTAGATGGATACAAAGCAATGTACTTTTGCAGATATAATCCTCTTTTGAATTTGTTTATCTAGTTCTTGTTAAAAAAAAATCAAACGCCTAATATGTTCCACTGGATAACAAAGCCTATTCAGGTGGCGTACTTGGAAAAATTACTAATGTTAGTTTTTAGTTTCTTACTACTAATTTTAATTATAAGTTATAAGATTTTTTAAATACTTATAATTTTTGCTATAACTTATAATTATTTTTTTTAATTTTAATTATAAATTACAAGTTACAATCTTTACCAAATACTCACAACTTTTGTTATAAGTTACAATATATAAGTTACTAGTTTCAGCGATACCCAACACTACCTAGATATATCTAGTAGTCAAATGGGCTTTAAGTGAACTTAATCCAATAGTATAGAATAATTACTCGTAACAAACAATTCTATATAATTTTTTTACAAAAAAAATTTAAAATTTGTTGATAAAAAGCATAATCAAACACAGATATTTTATTGAAAATTATTTTTAACTTTTAATTTATAACTTAAAAGCTATGGTTGATTAGGGGAATGGTTTATAACTTAAAAGCTATTGTTGATTAGGGGAATTAAAGAGATGAGATTATATTACTAACTAGGTGCGACCATAAGTAGGTTGTTTGTTGGATAAAGAAAAATGAATTAACAATACTATTGGATTAGTAACGAGGAAAATGGAGTGGTATTAGCTTTTAGGTATTATGGAATTAGATTTAAAATTACAATTATACCCTTGTATGCATTTGTGAGGGAAAAAAATCCACGTTCATGACTATAAACATAATTTTTTTTAATAAAAAAGATTCACACATTTTTTAGAATGTTTTAACAAATAATTCAAAAAAATATCAAAAGTATATGAATTCATGACAAAAAAGATAAAATAAAGTTACAATATTTTTAAATATTTAAAAAGTGCATAATTGTTTTAAAAATATTATATGAAAAGAGAAAAGAAAAAGATAAACATGACCACTTTCTAAAACAAACAATGTATAGGATTTATTTCTCACTGCTAACTACGTCGCATTATCAATTCCGATAAAAATTTTACCTCATTACTAATCCTAAGCCCATGTTTGGTATAGCTTAAGAGCATTTTACTTTGGTAACAAAATAAATTAAGCTTTTAAGCTATACTATTTAATGTCTAAAAAAGTCAACCAACTTTTCTCTTAAGATAGAAAAAATCTATTTACATCTCGAACATCAACTTTTTTAAAACGAAATAACTATAATATTCATAATTAAAAGTTAATTAGTTTTACTTAGAAAGATAAAAAAAATCGTGCTAATATCACAAATACTATAATTTAAAAGAAAAAAATAAAGACATATTAGACACTTTAATAATAATAATAAAAAAAACAATGATACTACTATAAAAAATTATTCCAAATAATTTAATTTTTTTCTCTCTTTTTTTTAAAAAAGTTAAACTTCTTAAAAGTTGAGCTTTTTAGAGATCCCATGGCTAAATTTATGTCTCATAATTGGTAACCAGCCTAAAAGCTAACTTCTTTGTCTTTTTTATAGCCTAAAAGTTAAATTGCGCTTAAAGTAAGTTGTTTGATATAGGGTTCTTTTAAAAGTAATTAATATGGAGAGATAAAATATGCAAAATAATCAGAAACACAGAATATAGAGAGATGATGGTTGGTTGAAGGACAAGACTAATCGAGTTTGGAGCATCTGGCAGTATGAACACGTATATAATCGTCTAAATCAGAATATGAATTCTATCCTCTCAGAGCACGGTTATCTCTCCTATTTATAACCATCTGATGGAGCCATTAGGATTAGAACGGGACTCTAAAAGATATAATTGAATCAGGAGAGGTAATCTTTGGGATCAAGAGATAAGATTCGCAGATTAACCATTTTTCGGAGAATCAGTATTCTACTCCAACTCAATTAGGTCGGCCATCGGGCACTTTGTGGATACCTGACCCACTCGGGTCGAGTACCCGACCCACTTGGGTCGAGTGACTCGAGTGGGTGAATCCCATGGCTTAGGAAGTCCTTTTCTTAGCCACCATGTCACATGCTCCCAATGTCCTGTGCAGGATTGTACAGCCTTGTCTTCATTGTCTCTGAGATAGTCTTTCGATTATCAAAGGAATCAATGCTGATATAGTTTGTGCTATATATGTTTTAGCCTTGTTCAGTCTATGCTAAATCACATAGTCTGTGCTATGTCATCAAAATTAGGTAGTCAGAGCTACATTCACAATCTGTACTGTCTTTATGGTCTGTGCTATGGCAATATAAATAGGTAATCTGAATTACTGTCACAGTCTGTGCTATGCTTCACAGTCTGTGCTGTGAAATGTCTTCATAATTAGTCAGGGTTACGCTTCATAATTTGTGCTATGGAATATTATGTATTTTCTATGTAACGAGTAACAATAATGGATACTCGAGCTACTAGGATCCCAGTGGCTCAAGTCCTCATAACCTGAAAAAGTAAATTCATATCTTGTATATCACGTGGCTCTAGATGAGCATATCCCTTATCCGTTCTTCCAACGGTCAAGCTTAGTAGTCCAATAGCCGAGCTACTAGAACTTCATACGTTTGAATAGCAGTAGCTCGAATAGACTAAACTTTTTTCCATGGTAGTGAATTTCAATAGGTCAAGTGCATTGATCTATTCGAGATTTTGGTGATGTTCGAGTTATTCATGCCTCGAGTTGGTCAGATTTCAATGGGTTGAGTCAGTCGCCTTTTCCAATCGTGCCATTCGAACCTCATAACTACCTTATTTGTGTATTCTTCAATCAATTTGGGATAACCGGGCCACTGATGTTGTAGTCAACCAACAGAGCTATTAGGGATGCCAGTAGCTCGAATCCTCTTTGGCTCATTTTAAGCCCCAATATCTCTTCCTATATGTGTTTCAGTCGACGAATTATCTAACCTCAAACCCATAACTCTATTATTGGAAGGATGGGTAACCATGTTAGGCACTTGAGCTACAAGGAATTCCATAGGCTCAGGTCCTAGTAACTTGAACCTGGTAGTTTGCGTATCTCCGGCTCAGTGTATTTCCCTTCTATTTATTTGATAACTCATTCTGCGATATCCACTCCAAATCGACGGGAGCCCTTGGCTTAGCAGTTCGAGCATGGATTCACTCAAATTTATTATTTCTCCGTAATTTGTTTCAACCATCTACATTTTGCCCCCTACACGTGCGTGAGTAACTTGATCAACCGTTAGCACGTGTTTCACGTGCTTAACTCAGGCGTGTGTAGTTTATTGCCAGTCGTAGCACCGTTTTGGCTTCTAACGGCGGTGTCATTAATTATTCGAGACCTTTATGTTTTCACGCCTACCCTTTAAATATTAAAGCAATCCCATTTCATTCCTTACCATCTTCCTGTCGCTTTTGAATCCTCTTCTTTCCAATACCTCCAATGTTTTCGATGGCTTCTCGTATTCCTCGCTCATCCTCCTCTGCCAACATTGGTGATCGTGGGGCCCATCTTGAGGTTCGTTTTGTGCCACCTCAGATGGAGTGGCGTCTTGACCCTTACTTTGGTGGAAAGGGTGATCCCTTCTGGCGGGCCGTGGAGAGGCTCGCACCAACGACTCCCATTACTTCTCACCCTTTGTTGTTGATACCTAAGGTCGACTCTGCTGAGGCAGAGATGATTACGCCATCTTCAGTAGTCCAATTTCAGATCGAGCGAGGGGACTTTCCCCATTCATCCTTCAGTTCAAAACACCTTTGAGTCCTCCTCACGGTTGGTTCAAGTGGGTAGATTATATGATCAATGATGACACTTTTCATGACCTCTTGGACCGGGCGAACATATTCCATGCCGTCATTAGCTCTCAAACTCTTCATCTTCACCGAAGCACTGGTAGCTTAGAGGCCCTCATATCTCATTAGAGTGTGGATTCCCACACCTTTGTTGCCCCTGGGGCGAGTGGGGGCCCATGCTCGAGGACGTCTTTATCTTATTGCATCTTTCCATAAAAGGTCGCGCTACTTTTGATCCGGAGCACCTGTTTGAGGCTGACGCCGCCGCTGTAGCCGAACTTCGGGCCTGTCTCACCCGTTCTGCGAGTTTTGGCAGTTATTTTGATGACAATGGTGCGCCACTCCCTTCTCGTTGCTCCAGTACCAAATCCACATACACCTCATGGATCCGCTTCTTCTTCAAGGACATTCTGTAAAGCACGTTGGGGGCGACAGGGTAGAGTTCTTTAGTGAAGGTTTCAGGCAGGGACTTTTCTTTCCACCCTTCATAGCTCTGTTCCTTTATATATTTGTCAACCCTGGGGCTCCTGTGGACACCGTCAGCCCTCTAGTTTCCCCCTTATCCGTTTAGTTAGCTAGGGGTGAGGAAGTTCATCTTGCTCCACTGTTCCTGGGTACCTTGTACCACCGCCTCGACATTATGAGGCTGGGATGGAGCGCTTTGTGGGCCATTATGACATTGCGATGTTCGTTGCTGCTACCTTCTTATAGGTGGTTTTATACGAGCACTTCCCAGACTTTGCGCCTTAAGCCCGTATTCTTCCAAGTTCGAAGAGGATCCAGGTCGCTGGCCCTGATGGTCGAGTTATAACGCAGGAAGTTGATTGCTCAAGCGCTCTGATAGTCAGATGGGATGGTTTGAGCACTTCTAAGAGCATCACCATTTTTTTGTACAACTCGAGCCACTTCATTGCTCGTCCTTATACTACTTCACGGCGTGGAGTGATCGCGCCCAACATTTACTTTGATTCTCCTCAAATTCTTCAGCTGGAGGAGGCTACGTCCGTTCAAGGTGTTTTCCTGACTGTCATCTCAAAGCTGTTCCCATGATATTTACCTTACCTTACCGAAGATGGTACAGGCTTGACCTTCTACCATTGAGATCGGGTATCCCGCCAGTTTGGCTTCGACCAGGGGATACCCTCTCGTCCTTTCAGAGCCCGCTCCTTCTCCAGCAGTTTCGAGCCATTCATGAGTGGGGCTTTAGACTTGTCATTGGTCGTCCCTGAACCCGAGATGCCCTCTCGGGGGAGTATTAGGCGTGCCGCCCCTGCTCATATATCTTATTAGAGAAATAATCTGGATTCATTTGCTTATTTCCCAGGTACCGATCCCATAGTAGCCACTACCGTACCTTTGCACAAGTCGATGACCTCGTGTCGTATTCCTATCAAGAGGGGTTCGAGGGGAACACGTAGCCACTATGCTATTTTGGCTGTAGAGGATGGCATTACCCCTCCTACAGGTGTTATAGCAGCTCAGCCACTACGCATTTTAGAAGGAAGGGTAACCAGATCAATGGCGCAAGCAGCTAGGCGTACCAAGATTGCTGCAATAGACATTGCTAACCCTAGCTCCGTAGTTCCCACCAATGAACTAGCTGTTCTTTCTGACTCTAGTCCCCCTCCAAAACGCCTTTGTAGGGCATGTACTCTTTTCTCCTTCCTCTTTCTCTTTTTTTTTTCTTGAATTTGTTTTTATATAGATACCTTCCCTTTTTTTACCAGGGATTGCCCAGGCCTTCTCAGCTTCCACCCTCTCCATCTGACTCACCAAGCCAGAGTAGTGAATCAAAGGATGATGTTCCTCTTGCTCAGCTCACTCGAAGAAGAATAAATGTTGTTCTAGTAGTGGAAGTGATCGAGCTAAAATTTGGTTCAGTTGATGCTTCGGGTAGTGGCAGTTATCCCAGGCTCTTATCTCCTCATCATGCAGAGGTTCCCCCTCTCCCCGCTTCGGGATTCGATACTTCAGTGGATGAGGCCGCCAATAGGATGGGTGTGCAGCTCAGGACTGACTCCGAAGTTGAGCATGTTGCTTGCATGTCCCCACCTGCCCCATTGAACTCACTTCTTCATTTTCAAGTTTCTAAGGCCGATGAATCCCATATTGGGGGGAGTCTACGAGGCGCTCGAGTACAGAGGAGCTCAACCTGGATGAGGGAGAACTCGATCCCACGGCCGTGGAGTCTGGGCAAGGCCTCCAGGCGGTTGTCGATGCCATCATGTTACCTTTGTAGGACCGCGTGGAGGATCCTTCTGCTCGAGAAGAAAAGCCCAACACCTTCCTTAGTTGTAAAGTTGACGTGGTGGATCTGCCAGTACTGAAAGCCATTCAAACCAATTACCAACAACCTTCACTCATATTTGCCTGAGGGGTCCTGTGCTGCCAAGAGCGAACTTACGTGCTCTAAGTTATTTGGTCTGGTAACTATCTAAATACAGCATTAGAGAGTTGGACCAAGCCACAGTGGAGGTTTCCTTGCTCGGGATAGGAGATTTAAAGAATGCAAAGTTAGACCTCTCCTGGTTGCACAGTAGGTTAGAGGCTGCCCAGAATCTCTTGATGCGCTCAGAATCTCTAGCTTGAGTTTAGGAAAGGGAGATTATTCTTGACTTGGTTGCTCACCGTGTTTCAGACCTGAAGGCTACCCTGGCAGTCGTAGAGGTGGAGTTTGCACATGCTCGGAGGGAACTGGACGCGAAGTTTGCTCGAGTGCCTCTTCCTGATTTGAGTGACTCTATGGTGCTAGATTTGGATGATAAGGTTATATAGGGCTTGTGTAAACCTTTGTTAAAAAAAAAAATTCTTCTTTTTGAGTACTTATATGAATGAAAGGAAAAGAATAGAACTTTATTACTTCATCAACCACATCGCTTTATGCATAGTGTCTTTTTATAAACTTAACATTAATTGGTTCAGTTCTAAAACCGCCACTAATCCTAACCAACTTATAATATCCACTGGTGTTGTCCTGTGTTACTTTGTACTGTCCTTCCCATTTAAGGGAGAACTTAGGCACGGGCAATCCTCTCATGATAGGATCGACTAGCTTCCAAACCAAGTCCCCTTCCCTGAACTCTCTTTTTTGCACTTTCTTGTTATATTCCCTTGCCCTTGTCTGTTGAGTTTTTTTTTTAAACTTTTCTCTCTCTTTGCCTCTCTTTTCTTCAATTGCTTCTAAATCCACCAGTTGGTGGTGAGGGCTCCATCCTATGGCCAGGGTCATTCTGGCTAAAGGTACTGCCAACTCGAACGGCAATACTGCCTCCGACTCATAAACCAATGAGTAGGGCGAGGCTGAGGTAGAAGGCCTCTGTGTAGCTCGGTAGGCCCACAACACTGTTGGTAGGTGATCTAGCCATGTGTTTTCATTTTCTTCCATCATTTTGCTTAGTACTCTGATCAAGGTCTTGTTTGTCACTTCTTCTTGCCCATTCCCTTTAGGGTAGTATGGTGATGACTATGGTGCTTTATTTGATAAGGGTCAAGTAATTGCTAAACTTGTTTGTTCATGAAAGGTGTACCATTGTCTGATAGAATGAGTCGAGGGATCCCGAACCTGCATATAATGTGTTCCCTAATGAAATTAGCTACTAAATCTGCTACTGCTATTTTCATCGGTATTGCTTCGATTCACTTGGTGAATACTTTCGTCGCTGCCAATATCCATTGATGCCCTTTTTTTCTGAGGGTGTATCAGCTCAATAAGGTTTATTGCCCACGTGTGGAATGGCCAGGGAGTCTTTAGGCTGTGTAAGTCAATTGTTGGGACATGTATCATGTCCTTGTGTTTCTGACAAGCCTAACATTTTCTGGCATATTTTCTCGCATCTTCTTTCATAGTTGGCCAATAGTACCCTAGATGTAATAGTTGCTCGTATAGTCGAGTTCTCCGTTGGTGTTCTCCTTGATGGGCCGCTTCTAATAACTGGTCTACCTCTGTGCTAGACACCGTAATGGGTCCCCTTCCACGCTCCTTCAAAATAGCTAATTTTGCTTAACGAAGAATCTTACTGAATTTTTTTTAATCCGAGCTGTTGTTATTGGATCTGATGAAAGTATTCCTTCTCGCAAGTACTCCACATATTGGATCTGATGAAAGTATTCCTTCTCGCAAGTACTCCACATCCGGAGTTCTCCAATCAGTTATAACCTCATTGAGTGCACACTCATCTTGAATGGTTACTGTTTGATAGTGTATATATTCCCCCTGTAGCAGAGTAGCATCTCTCGACATCTCCGACCAATAGTATCCCTACCTCTGTATTATTCGGTAGAGACTATTATCAGCTTCTCCGCACGTCTGCTCATGTATATGATGTAGCTTCAGCCTATATTCTTCTTGGTCTATGCACTAGGCTAGCAATCTTCCCACTGTTTTGTGGTAAAGCTCTCATTCGATTAGGGTAAACTGGGCTAATTTGGCCGTGGGCGTGGTACCTTGGCCGGTTTGTAGCTGAGTAATAATAGAAGACTGCCAATCTTTCCCAGGTTAGTTTAGGTACAACCCGAGGAGGGTGGCAGGCTCAACCTTTCTTCTCACCGTAATAGTTATCGAGTCATCTGATAGCGGGAGTTTTTCCCCCAGCGTGGCTAGTGCATCGGGTAGCTGATTGGTTGACCTTGGTACATGCTCGAATCTGACCTCCTTGAATTTTTCTAGTTTCTTCTGTACCATCGTTCTGTATGTTGCCAAAGCAGCTTCTTTTAGTCTAAACTCTCCTGTTGACTGTTTCATCACTAAGCTCGAATCTCCCAAGATTTTTAATCGCCTAACCCCCATTCATTTTGCAACTAGCAATCCCATGATGAGTGCCTCATACTCGGCCTCGTTATTTGAACAGTTAAATTGTAGTTTGTAGGCTAGTTCGATCCTCCTGCTCAACTCCTGATGTGTGAGAACTGCTCCTACTCCTCATGTGCCCCCTACTGCGGCCCCGTCAAACTGTAGGACCCACCATTCATTTGTCCTTTCTATGAACACAATGCTGCATGCTTCTCCTGGTAGTTCCTCATCGATTGGCTCAATGACTTGGTTGGGGACCTGTGCAAGTAACTCGGCTAAGGCTTGACACATAATTGCCCTGGGACTATGCAAACGATATCAAACTCGGCCAAAGCCAACATCCACCAGGCTGCTCACCGAGTTAGCACTGGCTTGCTAAGCAGGAACCTGACAGGATCACACTTGGTCACTAACTCGATCCAATGAGCTAGGAAATAGTGTCTCATTTCTTGTACCGTGAAGACCAATGCTAAGCAGTGCCTTTCAAATGGGGTATACCTCTCCTCTGGTCCTCTCATCTTTATGCTGATATAGTATACTGGCCACTCAACCCCCTCAACTTCTTGTACTAGTAGGGCTCCAATAGATTTTGTTGTGGACGTAAGATACAGTATGAGCGGCTTCCCAGGCTGTGACACGATCATGGTTTGAGGAGAGGTCAAAGCCTCCTTGACCCTGTCAAAAGCCCGTTGGTGTTTTTCTGTCCACTCGAACCTCGTATTTCCTCTGAGTAGCACAGAAAAAGGGAAGGTTATCTCTGCTAATGCTGGAATGAAACGTCGTATGTAAGAATTTTTCCCAAAGAATCCTTTTAGTGATTTCTGAGACCAACGGGGAGGCATCCCCATTATAGATTTGATTTTCTCACCATCTACCTCTATTCCATGCTGATGTACCAAAAATCCTAAAAACTTTCTTGCTGTCACTATGAATGCGCACTTAACCGGAGTCATCCTCATCTTGAATTTTCTGTACCTTTTAAACACTGCCTCTAGGTTGGCTAGATGATCTTACTGCTTTCTTGATTTTACTACCAGGTCATCTACATAGTTCTCGATTGTATGGTGTAACAAATCATGGAATACCGTCACTATAGTCCGCTAATATGTTACGTTAGCATTCTTCAATCCAAATGGCATGACAGTATAGTAAAAATTACCCATGGGTGTATGAAATACTGTTGTTTATGCGTCGCTTGGTGCCATTCTAATCTAATTGTAACCGTTGAACTCGTTCATGAAAGAGAACATTTCATGGCCCGAACTAGCATCTACCAATGTATCAATGTGTGAGAGGAGAAACTTGTCCTTTGAACATGCTTTGTTCAAGTCTCTGAAATCGACGCTTATTTAGATCTGTCCATTCTTTTTCTTCACCAGCATTATGTTTTCTAACCTGGTCGGGTACTGTATAGGCTTTATGAACCTAGCCTTTTGTAGCTTCTCAATAATTTCCTTGATCTTTCCCTCTAGCTCGGGGTGATACTTCCGAGCTTGTTGCTTCAGTGGTAGAGTGTCTGGGAATTCATCTAGGTGGTGGGTTACTAACTCTTCATCTAATTCGGGCATCTCCTCGTAGTTCTATGCGAACACATCGAAATACTGTCTAAATAGCCAAATTAGGTTTTGCTTGAACTTTACATCAAAAGTCTTGTTGACGTATACCAGTTTGGGAGATTGACTATCTATGCCTAGGTCAATCTCCTCTAATGGCTCCTATTATGGATGAGGGCCATCTTGTATGCAATCGGGTGCTAGCTGCGGTAGGGTGATCTCAGCGGTGTTAGGGTTAGTTGCCTGAGAAGTGGTGACTAACCCTGTGCACTTTCACAAGTAATAGACTATCTTTCCTTCTTCTTTGACTTTCACGAGCTTTGCTAGTGGTTCTTGTTTTGATTCCTTATTCCTGTTGGTCGAGCCTATTTATGCTTTTCCCTTACTAGAGTTACTCCATTACAGTATCTTCACTGACCCTACTTTATCAATAATTGACTTGCTCTTTAACAACTCATTGATGAATATGTGTGAGACCCGGTTCCTTTTTATTTTCATATGTATATTTCATGTGTTGTTTACCGCTTTGCCCGTTGTTTAGAACAGCATGTTTATGTATACGTGTTATGCATGCGGGGTTGTGATTTCGTTTCTTTGTTTGGGCTTTTCCCAGCGTTGATCGCTCGAGTGGTGGGTACGCGCTCGAGCGAGTTGGTGGCAGAGTGGGTCGATGAGGTGACCGCTCGAGCAGTGGTTGTCTTCTCGAGCGGTGGTGTGGTAGAGATGTATATCGGTAGGGGTCCGCTCGAGCGGTGCTTGTGCGCTCGAGTGGTGCTTGTGCGCTCTAGCGGTGGAGGCTTGGTGCGAAAATCTATAAAACCCACAAAAATATCTTTTGGTCACAAAAATATCTTTTTCAAGCCTATCTCTTTCTCCACACTTTTTTCTCTCTGCCTTCTCTCTAACTTCTCGGGGGCCTGGAGCTCAATTTTCAACGATCAGACAGTAGATCCTTAGTATCCTCGTGGTGGGCTACGCTTTCATCCAGACAAAATTTTGTTTCGACGAAGTTTGATTTTGCACGTGGATTAAGGTGTCGAGTTTTTGACTCAACGAGGTAGAATCCTAGACTATGTTGTCTTTAAAGAGTGCTACATGCAATTACATGCTTTTTCACTGGTTAAAAATGCATGAAAAATCGATTTATGTTTCGTTAAATTGGGTTTTGGGTTTAAAAGGCGTTTTGTGTTGTTTTCAATTGGATGGATTTGGGTTTTCAATGTTTCTTTCGAGGTTCTGTGGTAGTTTTTGGCTTATATATGTTCGAGGGTGTAAAAAGAGAGTTTGGAGGCTTCGATTTGGGTTTGAAAATTGAGATTTGATGTATAATGGTGAAGAGATTGGGATTTGGGGCTTGGAACTCAAAACAGGGAAAATTTGGGTTTTTCTCGGGTGCCTGCTTGCTCGAGTGCCCGAAGTTCGCTCGAGCGGACTGGCTGCGTAGGGCCATTTTTGTTTGACCATATCTCCATCATTTGGATTCGAAATTGGGTCATTGTTGTACTCAAACTGAAGCTTCGGAAGTCTTCTTTCCAATGATACCAATCTCACAATAAAACTCTTTTTGTAGAAAAAATTATGACTAAAATAGTGAGGGTATGTCAAACTTTCTTAATCGTTTTTCATCCGTTTTTGGCCAAATGCCATATTTTATGTTTAAATCTTGTTTGTTTGGGTAAAAAGCATGTTTTGCGTTTTCTTTGTTTATTACATGATATGACTTGTTGGTGTTCATGATTTTCAAAAAGGTGATTTTGAAACCGGAGGATTTATGAAAATCGTGAGAAAAACATGTTTTGGAGGTTTGGAGCTAACCTTCAGGGTTGAGTTTCAGTTTTTAAACATTTTGAGGGAAACGATGAAATATTTTGAAATGTTTTACTTGATCTCCACGTTGATGGATAGATCTTTATACATGTTGATGTATAATCGTGAAAATATTTTCGTAGTTGAGTTACGGCGGATTTTTAAATGATTTCTATAGATGTACCGTGACAGTGGGTGTATTGAGTTGGGCTTCTATTGCTCATCGGTGGAAGTTCAGAAACGTACACAGAGTAGGTTCGCTACGATCCTTTGGGTTAATCCCTGTAAATGTGGTTTGCCTGCTTCTTCCATCGGTCACGAAAATTTGTAAAGTGCCAGTTGCCCCCGTGAGTGGTTCATTATTGTGACCCTGTATAGAACTTGTCATTACCTAGCAGGTCTTAAGTGGTTTCGGACTAGGGTAATGGGCAGGAGTCTATAGTGGTTACCTTTGTCCTTGTGTGTGGCAGAGTCGGTACATAGGATTCATTTTATCTTATTTTTTTCGGCTGGGTGGCCCGAGTGGAGAACACTATTTTACTACTGTTTTTCCTTAACTGTGGCACGTTATTTGCACTGTTGGCAATACATGGTTTTATACATGGTTTTAAGTTTGAAAACATGGGGTTTATGAAATGAAACTGTTTTTGAGACTCGTGTTAGTCTGATGGAAAACTTGTGGTTCTCAAGATGAAAAACTTTGTTGGCTCCTGTGAGTGAGCTAGCTTGTACTATAATTGCATATCCTGCTTTATGACTTTATAGTCTTTTTCTATTGGGCTTCGACTTACGGTGTAGAATTTTGTGCAAACCTTTTTTAGGTATAGGTGAACATGAGAAGTTGACCTAGATGCCCGTGGTGGCAGAAGTTTTGCTGTAGTTTTCCTTTGTTTTGAGACATGTAATTTTACATGCGATGCCTATTTTCTGAAGGCGAGTTTTGTACACCTTGAGACGATATACGTATGCATGTATGGAACTGTATGTTTACTATTTGTGAGAGATGAACCTTGGGTACTCTTTTATCCAAATGCAATATTTTTGAGTTGATGATTTTCCAACTAAAGATATTTTCATAAATGGTATTTTGGTGGGCTTTCACGTGACCCTGGAGTTTGGAGCGTGACAACTTGGTATCAAAGCTCTAGGTTCGAATACCTAAGAGCTATGGGAAAAAGGGTGCATCACCTTGTGAGGTTGTGTGTGTGTTTGATTGCATGTGTTTAAGTGTTTTTACAACATAAGCATGATAGCCTGTTCAGCATGATGGTTGTGTATACGTGGGTATGGAGGTTGGACCTTAGGATCGATTAGTCTTGCCTTCGGGCGTTTGGATTAACAAACTTGGAAGCCAATTTAGAAAGGCGTTTGGCCGACGTATTTTCTAGCAAGGAATCTGAGTAGGTTATCCAAGTGAATGAGTCTTTCTTGTTGGTTCTCCTCAGTATGTGAGATGTGATGACATAATTTTAAGTGGCTATGTGTTAGCATGCTTATGTGTGTTATGTCTTTTATGTTAGCAATAACATGTTGTATGGAAGCTTATCCCATTATGTTGCTTTCGTGTAGAATATCTCCACGAGGGGCGGACGAGGTCGTGGTCGAGGCCGTGGCCGTGGTTTTGGCCGAAGGGATGTTCCAGTCCCAGATATTGGGGATGCTAACGCTCCCCAAGGACCAGTTGATGGGGTAGATCTATTGTGTGAGATGATAGGCTCCATTCGGTAACTGGTAGAGGCCGCTAGGGGAAGGCAGAGCGTACCCGAACTGAGGACGACGGTCGTAATATGCGAGTTTTTCCGTATGGACCCTCCTACCTTTTTTGGGGATCCCAACCCTACAGTAGCTACAGAATGGCTAGAGCTGGTTACTAGGATTTTGGACACGCTTCAGATAAAGGAAGATGATCCAAGAGTTACTTTTGCTGCCTTCCAGTTGAGGGGGAGTGCTCACATGTGGTGGAAGTTTGCCAGGACTATAGTGGGAGGCACTTGGGAGGCGTTCATGAAGTTGTTTCTGGAGAAGTTTTTTCCTGCGACTTTGCGAGATCATTACAGAGAGGACTTTCTTTTTCTTATTCAGGGGACGATGACAGTAGTCGAGTATGAGGTCGAGTTTACTAGCCTATCCCGGTTCGCATAGGAGATTGTACCTACTGATAAGTTCCATGCAAAGAGGTTCGAAAGGGGCTTGAGGCATGCTATTAGAGATAGAGTGGCGACATTCTGGATGCAGGTCTTTTCGGAGTTAGTAGGGACAGCCATGAAAGTGGAAGACACCCTGAACGAGACGCGCAAAGACAAAGATAGTAGGAGTTAGCAGGACGGGGGACGTGCACAGTCCCGGGGACGCAAGGACTAGCGCCAACGGACGTCTGGTTCATGTTCTTATCTAGTGGGATCGTATTAGCTGCAGTCTTCTGCACCCATACCTCCCGTAGTCTCAACGGGAAGGTCGGATAGGAGATGGCTTATTTATCATAGATGCAAATGGCCAGGGCATTGTGCAGCAAAATACCGGAGTCCAGCGCCTGTTCAGGCACAGTCACAGTCGCAGTCACATGCGCAATGGAGGGAGTCAGTAGTATGTTTTGAGTGCGGCCAGTTTGGGCATACCCGTAGGAACTGGGCCAAGGGAGAGAGTACGCAGAGTATAGCGGGAGCACCTGTTACTCCATCTGCCCAGGGACGACATACGTATCAACAGCCTAGAGCTCAGACATCTAAATTTGCAGAAGGGGGTGCTTCAGTACAGTTGGGGAGACAGTCGACAGTTCAGGGCCATAGTGAGCAAGCCAGAGCATCGCAGGGCAGCGCATATGCCCTTGTTGATCCCAGTTCCTCCACAACACCGGTCGTGCTCGACGCTGCTGCTACCACGTCCATGATCAAAGGTACTATCCTAATATATATAGATCATGGGCCAGTATCCTTATCGACACGGAAGTAGCACATTTGTTTATTTCCTCTGCTTTTGCATCTGCATTGGGGTTACAGATAGACTTGTTGGGTAGTACATTGAGCATAGAGACCCCGGTCTGTGGGAGTGTGACGTTGAGTCGTGTTTGTAGATCCTACGTGTTAAAAGTCGTTGGTCGTTGTTTAGAGTTTGACTTTGTCATTCTAGCCATGACCACATTCGATGTCAACCTAGGGATGGACTGGCTGACCACCTATCGTGCCTTTATCGATTGCGATCGATGGAGGGTTACGATTTGTACACCGAAGGGTGATTGCTTTTGTTTTGTGGATGATTGGGATCAGGGTTTGGTATCTATGCCTGGTGTGGCTCGGGGTCGAGGGAATTTAGGTTTCCTCCTCTCTGCTCTCTTGTTGAATGAGGTAGTTAGGGTTCGAGGAGAGTTACCCGCAGTGGTTTGTGACTATTCAGATGTCTTTCCTGACGACCTATTTGAGTTACTGCCTAGTCACGAGATAGAGTTCTCTATTGATCTGGTCCAATGAGCTGCTCTCATTTCTATCCCATTTTACCGCTTTGCACTAGCTGAGTTGAGAGAACTTAAGGTACAGCTTCAGGAGCTACTTGACAAAGGGTTTGTGCATCCGATTACGTCACCATGGGGAGCTCCAGCTCTCTTTGCTAAGAAGAAGGATGGGTCCTTACGCTTATGTATTGATTACCAGAAGCTAAATCAGGTGACAGTGAAGAACAAGTATCCTATGCCGAGGATTGATGATTTGTTTGACCAGTTGAAGGGGTTGAGTTGCTTCTCGAAGATTGACTTGAGGTTAATGTATCATCAGCTGAGAATTAGGGACGTGTACATAGCGAAGACTGCCTTTCGGACTCGTTATGGTCACTATAAGTTTTTGGTTATGCCATTTGGTCTAACGAACGCCCCAACAACGTTTATGGGTTTGATGAACTGCATCTTTCACCAGTATCTGGATAACTTTGTGGTGGTGTTTGTGGATGATATCCTCATTTATTCATTCACAAGGGATGCGCATGAGGAGCACCTACGCATCATTTTACAAATTCTGAGAGAGCATCGTTTGTATGTAACGTTTGAGAAGTGTGAGTTTTGGATGTCAGAAGTGAGATTTCTTGGACACGTGGTGTCAACAGACGGTGTAGCAGTGGATTCTTCGAAGACAGATGCAGTGATGGGTTGGGAACGACCGAAGAATGTCTTCGAGATCCGTAGTTTTCTGGGTTTGGCAAGCTACTATCGGCGGTTTGTGAAGGATTTTGCTAGACTTGCCACGCCAATGACGCGTCTTACACGAAAGGGAGTTGTGTTTGTTTGGGGTGAGTCCTGTGAGTCGGCATTCTAGGAATTAAAGAAGAGGTTAACGAGTGCACCGGTGATGATTATTCCAGAATGAGGTTTGGGATATACAGTGTACTGCGATGCGTCACACGACAGTTGGGCTGTGTTCTAATGCAGGGAGGTAAGGTTATAGCATATGGTTCTCGACAGTTGAAAATACATGAGAAGAACTATCCCACGCATGACTTGGAGTTGGAAGACGTGGTCTTTGCCTTGAAAACATGGCGTCACTATCTTTATGGTGAGCATTTTGAGATTTTCTCTGATCACAAGAGCTTAAAATACTTATTTTCGCAGAAAGACCTGAACTTGCGCCAGCGACGATGGATGGAGTTGTTGAAAGATTATGATTTTGACTTGCAGTACCATCCAGGGAAGGCCAATGTTGTGGTTGACGCTCTCAGTAGGAGATCTTATGGTTCGTTTGCTTCTGTGGCTATACGCGAGTGGGACATACTTGGAGAGATTGGAGAGTTTGATCTGTGTCTCGGGGAGACAATGACGGGTGCCACCTTGTTTTCTGTAGTTTCATGACCTGCGTTAGTTGCACGTGTGCTAGAGGTCCAGTAGATGGATCAGGAGGCTCAGATGATACGGGATCGTGTTGCTATTGGAGAGGACACAACGGGATGGATTATGAGTCCAGATCAGAGTATGAGATTGGCTGGGAGGTTGTTTGTACTAGAGTCATGCCGTGCTGATATATTACATGTTTGTCATCATTCTCGCCTTGCAGTGCATCTTGGAGGCACAAAAATGTATCATTATCTGCGCCATCAGTTCTGGTGGATGGGAATGAAGAGAGATGTACTTCAGTTTGTTTCTCAATGCCTTACTTGTCAGCAGATAAAGGCGGACCATCAAAGGCCAGCAGGATTGTTACAGCCATTATCGATATCAGAGTAGAAGTGGGAGAATATTACGATGGACTTCGTGACGGGACTTCCTAGATCACCTAAAGGGCACGACGCTATTTGGGTGGTGGTTAATTGGTTGACGAAGTCTGCACACTCTCTCCCTATACGTGTGAAGGATTTAGTGGACAGACTAAGTAGGTTGTACGTTAGAGAAATAGTCCGGTTGCATGGAGTGCCCGTATCATTGTTTCTGACCGAGACTCGTGCTTCACATCGCGCTTTTGACAGAGTCTACAGGAGGCTTTGGGGACGAGCTTGATGTTCAGCATTGCTTTTCACCCCCAGACAGATGGTCAGTCTGAGAGGATCATACAAATTCTGGAGGATTTGTTGAGGGCCTGTGTACTTGATTTTCGGGGTTCTTGAGAAGATCATCTACCATTGGAAGAATTTGCATATAACAACAATTATCAGTCCAGCATTGGGATGACACCTTTGGAGGCTTTGTATGGAAGATCGTGTAGATCACCCGTATGTTGGACAGATGTGGGAGAGACTACAATCTTGGGACCCGACTTGGTGCGGAAAACGACTGAGAAGATTACCGTGATTCGTTAATGCCTAGTGACAGCTCAGAGTCGTCAGAAGAGTTATGCTGACCAGAGGAGGAGACCTTTAGAGTTTGCAGTGGGGGATCATGTGTTTCTGAAGGTCTCACCACGCAACGGAAAGCTGTCACCGCGCTTTATAGGACCTTTTGAAATCCTGGAAAGGATTGGAGAGGTAGCATACCGTTTGGCTTTGTCACCTCAGTTGGCGTTAGTGCATAACGTATTTCACGTTTTCATGCTTCGGAGGTATGAGCTTGGCCCTTCACATGTTCTGGATTGGGCCGAGTTGCGGGTTGATGAGGATGTCATGTATGAGGAGCGCCCAGTTAAGATTCTAGACACGAAGGAGCAAGTGTTGAGAGGAAAGACCATTGCTTATGTCAAGGTCCTATGGCTTCATCACACGGTTGAGGAAGCGACGTGGGAGCTTGAGTCTGGGATTCGTGCTAGATACCCGGAGTTGTTTACCTTGTGACCTTGTAGTGAATTTCGGGGGAAAATTCCTTAAAGGGGGAGAGTTGTGAGACCCGGTTCCTTTTTATTTTCATATGTATGTTTCATGTGTTGTTTACTGCTTTGCTCGTTGTTTAGAACAACATGTTTATGTATATGTGTTATGCATGCGGGGTTGTGGTTTTATTTCTTTGTTTGGGCTTTTCCCAGCGTTGACCGCTTGAGCGGTGGGTGTGCGCTCGAGCGGGTTGGTGGCAGGGAGTGGGTCGGTGAGGTGATTGCTCGAGCGGTAGTCGTCTGCTCGAGCGGTGGTGTGGCAGAGATGTATGTCGGTAGGGGTCCGCTCGAGCGGTGCTTGTGCGCTCGAGCGGTGGAGGCCTGGCGCAAAAATCTATAAAACCCACAAAAATATCTTTCGGTCACAATAATATGTTTTTCAAGCCTATCTCTTTCTCCACAAGTTTTTCTCTTTGCCTTCTCTCTAACTTCTCGGGGGCTCGGGGATCGATTTTCAACGATCAGACAGCAGATCCTTAGTATCCTTGTGGTGGGCTACGTTTTCATCTGGACAGAATTTTGTTTCGACGAAGTTCGGTTTTGCACGTGGATCGAGACGTCTAATTTTTAACTCAACGAGGTAGGATCTTAGACTATGTTGTCTTTAAAGGGTGCTACGTGCAATTATATGCTTTTTCACCTGTTAAAAATGCATGAAAAACCAATTTATGTTTCGTTAAACTGGGTTTTGGGTTTAAACGGCGTTTTGTGTTGTTTTTGGTTGGATGGATTTGGGTTTTGAATGTTTCTTTCGAGGTTCTGTGGTAGTTTTTGGCTTGTATATGTTCGAGGGTGTACAAAGAGAGTTTGGAGGCTTCGATTTGGGTTTGAAAATGGAGATTTGATGTATAATGGTGAAGAGATTGGGTTTTGGGGCTTGGAACTCAAAACAGGAAAAATCTGGATTTTTCTCGGGTGCCTGCTCGCTCGAGCGCCCGAAGTCCCCTCGAGCGGACTCGCTGTGAAAGGCCATTTTTGTTTTTATCATATCTCCTTCATTCGGACTCAGAATTTGGTCATTGTTGTACTCAAATTGAAGCTCCGAAAGTCTTCTTTCCAATGATACCAATCTCACAATAAAACTCTTTTTGTAAAAAAAGTTATGACCAAAATAGTGAGGGTATGTCAAACTTTCTTAACCATTTTTCATCTGTTTTTTGCCAAATGCCATATTTTATGTTTAAACCTTGTTTGTTTGGGTAAAAAGCATGTTTTTCTCTTTTCTTTGTTTATTACATGATATGACTTGTGGGTGTTCATGGTTTTTAAAAAGGTGGTTTTGAAATTGGAGGATTTATGAAAATCGTGAGAAAAACGTGTTTTGGAGGTTTGGAGTTAACCATCGGGGTTGAGTCTCAGCTTTTAAACGTTTTGAGGGAAACGATGAAATTTTTTGAAATGTTTTACTTGATCACCACGTTGATGGATAGATCTTTATATATGTTGATGTATAATCGTGGAAATATTTTTGTAGTTGAACTACGACAGGTTTTTAAATGATTTCTATAGATGTACCATGACAGTGGGTGTATTGAGTTGAGCTTCTATTATTCCTCGGTCGAAGTTCAAAAATGTGTGCAGAGTAGGTTCGCTACGGTCCTTCGGGTCAATCCCCATAAACGTGGTTTGGATGCTTCTTCCATCGGTCGCGAAAATCCGTAAAGAGCCGATTGCCCCCGTGGGTGGTTTACATTGTTGTGACTTTCTATAGAACTTGTCATTACCTTGCAGGCCTTAAGTGGTTCAAGACTAGGGTAATGTGTAGGAGTCTATAGTGGTTACCTTTGTCCTTGTGTGTGGCAGAGTCGGTACAGAAAATTCATTTTATCTTATTTTTCTCGGCTGGGTGGCCCGAGTGGAGAACATTGTTTTACTACTGTTTTTCCTTAACTGTGGCACGCTATTTGCACTGTTGGAAATACATGATTTTATACATGGTTTTAAGGTTGAAAACATGGGGTTTACGGAATGAAACTGTTTTTGAGACTCGTGTTAGTCTGATGGAAAACTTGTGGTTCTCAAGATGAAAAACTTTTTTGGCTCCTGTGAGTGAGCCAGCTTGTACTATAAGTGCATATCCTGCTTTATGGCTTTGTAGTCTTTTTCTATTGGGCTTCGGTTTACGGTGTGGAATTTTGTGCAAATCTTTTTTAGGTATAGGTGAACATGAGAAGTTAACCTAGATGCCCGTGGTAGTGACAGTTTTGCTGTAGTTTTCCTTTGTTTTGAGACATGTAATTTTGCATGTAATGCCTGTTTTCTGAAGGTGAGTTTTGTACACCTTGAGGCGATATACGTATGCATGTATGGAACTGTATATTTACTGTTTATGAGAGATGAACCTTGGGTACTCTTTTATCCAAATGCAATATTTTGGAGTTGATGGTTTTTCAACTAAAGATATTTTCATAAATGGTGTTTTGGTGGGCTTTCACATGACCTTGGAGTTTGGGGCATGACAATATGGCATCGGCTAAATGGGCCTCCCCATAGTGGAATGGCTTTTTTGTAGCTCCGATGGTTACCTCCTCCCCTTGCCAGCAATATTTCACGCACTGGTGATAACTGGAAGGTACATCCCCATATCTGTGCATCCAGGATCTCCTAAGGATCACGTGGTAACTCGTATCCGCGTCTATGATGTGTGTCGAGTTTCTAAGGAATAAATAGAATAAATCTGATTTGATTTCTATCAAATCAAATCTGCTGGAATATGCTAGAATAAATCTGATTTGATTTCTAGGGAATAAATCAAATCAAATAAGCACTGGAATATGCTGGAACAAATCTGATTTGATTTTTAGGGATTTCTAGGGAATAAATTAAATCAAATTTGCTGATTTGATTTGTTGATTTTATGGCATTCCTGATTTGGGAGCCTTCCTGTACTATTTATTCTGTAATCATCTCTCTTGAAATTTAATAAGAATTATCATTCTTCTTCTAAAAAAAATTTCATGGTATTAGAGTCTCGTGCTTTTTTTCTATTTTGTTCTTTCTTTTGATGATGTCGTATAAGTTGGCGATGATCATTGCCCAAAGAAATCTTACTGTCTCTGATGAGACTCAAGAGCCTTCCATCGACTCAGATGTAGTCCTTTTTACCAAGGAGCAATTAGAGCACCTGTACAAATTGTTTTAATCTCCAAAACTGTCCTTAACTTCGTCTTATTCTTTGGTCCAGAAGGGTAATTCTCTTGCTACTGCATTGTTAAGTGTTACTCTTAGCTTTATTCATTCTTAAACAATTTATTCTGGCGCAACTGATCATATGACTGGTTGCTCCAAATTGTTCTCATCCTATAGTTCGTGTGCAGACTGTAAAAAGGTTAAACTTGCAGATGGTTCACTCTCGGTAATTACTGGGATAGGAACTATCAATCTCACTTTGTTGTTAACCCTCAATGATGTGCTCCACGTTCCCAATTTGTCCTGCAATTTGTTGTCCATCAATAAAATTACCTCTGATCATCAAAAATTTGAAGTGGAAACAATTTTCAAAAATTTTTACACCATTGTACAAACATAATTTCACAAAAATATTCAAATATTGCAGAGTGATAATGGTCAAGAATATTTCAAAAACATTTTGGGCCAATTTTTTCTTGAAAAAGAAAATGTTCATCAAAGTTCTTGTGTCGACACTCCGCAACAAAATAGTTTGGCTGAAAGAAAAAACAAACTCTTATTGGAAGTAGCTCGGACATTGCTTTTTACCAATCAGGTACCTAAATATCTTTGGGGGAAGTCGTTCTTACTTCTACATATCTCATAAATAGAATGCCTAATAAGGTTTTCAGTTTTGAAACACCTTTCGATGTTTTTCATAAGTTTTATCCAACAAATCGGCTTTCTTCTTCTTTACCTCTAAAGATATTTGATTGTACCACTTTTGTTCATATTCATAGTCTTAATCGAGGTAAACTTGAACCCCGAGCCACAAAATGTGTGTTTGTTGGTTATGCTTCCACTCAAAAGGGGTATAAATGTTTTGAACCCATTTCCAAAAAAAATATTTGTTACCATGGATGTTACTTTTTTTAATTACATCCCTATTTCATGCCTCATCTTCAGGGGGGACCAAAACAAAGATTTGTCTATGTTTCATAATATTTTCCAAATTGAAGACTCGCTAAATGATCGTTCTCTAACTTTGATTATTCAACCTGAAAATCTAAACTTTATTATACTAGGAGAAAGTGAGTCGAGATTTGTTTACTAAAAAGGCAGGTCTTCCTACAGTGCCATCTCATGATGTTCATGACCCTATAATGACATACAAAGGAGAAACAGGAAAAACAAACACAACGTTAGTATCATTTGACATTGTCTACTCGTGATAGAGGACAACTTAAAAGGAAAGGTCTTCCAATTCTTTGCACTGCCTAGAATCCGTAAACCCTCCAGGTAATGTCCTTACTGAGCCTTTACCTCATGATCAGTCAATTTCTTCTTCGAGTTATGAGTCCTCTAGTTCTGAACCCGAGTCTAGTCTAATCTTGAGTTCGATGATTCCGATCTTCCCATTGCTGTTCGGAAGGGTGTGAGGTCTTTCTCCCAGCATCCATTATCCAATTATGTGTCATATGAAAATCTCTCACATATTTTTTGTGCTTTTACCTCACAATTTCCATGTATGGAGATTCCTAATGCTGTGCAGGATGTTCTAAAAATTCCTGAGTAGAAGGAGGCTATCTTCTAGGAGATGAAAGCTCTTAAGAAAAATGGCACGCGGGAATTAGTCGATCTACCAAGAAGAAAGACAACTGTAGGGTGCAAATAGGTGTTTATAGTCAAGTATAAATCTGATGACTCTCTAGAACGGTATAAAACTCGATTGGTTACGAAGGGATTCACTCAGACCTATAGTATTGATTACTTGGAGGCATTTTCCCTAGTCATAAAACTAAACTCTGTAAGTGTTTTTTTGTCACTTGCAACTAATCATGACTGACCTCTACAGTAGTTAGACGTAAAAAAATACATTTATCAATGGAGACATGGAGGAAGAAGTGTACATGGATGCACCTCCAGGATTTGGTGAAAAGTTTGGCACAAAAGTGTGTAAACTGCAGAAGTCCTTATATGAGTTAAAACAATCACCAAGAGCCTAGTTTGAGAAATTTACTCAATTTGTTAAAAGTCAGGGGTACACTTAAGGGCAAGGTAATTATACGATGTTTATAAAACATTCACAGGATGGGAAGATAGCGATTCTGATTGTGTATGTAGACAATATAATTCTCACTGGAGATGACGTACTTGAGATGAACCGATTGAAAACTTTTCTCTCATCAACATTTGAGATCGAGGACTTAGGATCTCCAAAGTATTTTCTTAGAATGGAGGTTGCTCGGTCGAAGAGAGTGATTGTTGTATCCCAACAGAAGTATGTTCTTGACCTCCTTAAGGAGACTGGGATGAGTGGTTGTAGGCAAGCAGATATTCCAATCGATCCCAATTAAAAACTTAGAGATGACAAGGAAGGTGATTCAGTGAATACAACTCGGTATCAAAAGTTGGTGGAAAAGTTAATTTACTTATCACATACACGGCCCGATATTGTTTTTGCTGTGAGTTTGGTAAGCCAATTTATACACTCACCCTACGAGAAACATCTTGAAGCAATTTATCGAATCCTCGAATAATTAAAAAGTACACGAGGTAAGGGTTTACTCTTTCAAAAGACCACACAGTAGGACATAGAGGCATACACTAATGCAGATTGGGCAGGTTCAGTTATTAATAAGAGATCCACGTCAGGATATTGTACTTATGTTTAGAGAAATACGGTTACATGGCGAAGCAAGAAACAGAATGTGGTTGGAAGGAGCAGTGCTGAGGAAGAATATAGGGCTATGGCTAACGGAGTTTGTGAGATACTATGGCTGATGAGAATTCTTGAAAAGCTGCGGATGCCAGTGAACATGTCAATGAAGTTGTATTGTGACAACAAAGCTGTCATTAGTATTGCTCAAAATTCAGTACAACATGATCGCACGAAGCATGTAGAGATTGACAGACACTTCATAAAAGAGAAGATTGATAGTAGAGCTGTTTGCATGCCTTTTGCTCCTACTACTCAACAAATAATCGATATCTTCACCAAAGGACTTTTCAGACCTAGTTTTGAGTTCTTTGTAAGCAAGTTGAGCATGATAGATATCTACGCTCCAACTTGAGGGGGTGTCGAATTTCTAGGAATTAAATGAAATAAATCTGATTTGATTTCTATCAAATCAAATCTGCTGGAATATGCTGGAATAAATTTGATTTGATTTCCACGGAAAAAATCAAATCAAATTAGCACTGGAATATGTTGGAATAAATCTGATTTGATTTATAGGGATTTCTAGGGAACAAATCAAATCAAATCAGCTAATTTGATTTGCTGATTTTATGGCCTTCCTGATTTGGGAGCCTTCCTCTACTATTTATTCTATAATCATCTCTCCTGAAATTTAATAAGAATGATTATTCTTTTTTAAAAAAAAACCTTCAATGTGGAACTTGACGGGCATATAAATCCCCTACAACTCGAGATTCATCGTTATATATCCCTGTGTTTTATTTATCTCTTTGCCGTACCTAGCCACTGTTATAGATTGGCTGACTATTTTGTCTTTTGAGATCTCTGTTTTTTCAAATGTTTTCCTGGGCATAATATTAATTGAGGCACCACTATTTAAAAATATTCGCCTAAATGATATTCTGTTGATAGTGCCAGTAATATATAGAGGTCAGTTATGAAGGAAGGGGTATCTTCTGTTGCATTCGGTGAATACGATTGCATTCGAGGAATTAACTACTATCTTTCGGAGTGTTCCTTCTAGAGCTGCGCATCTAGAGTCGTTCACTTCTTCCACCTTCATGATCGCCTCTGTTGCCTCCCTTCATAGCTTTGCTTCGAATTCGAGCTGATCGTAGAACCACTTGAACCTAGATGATTCATGCAATGCCTCAATTGGGTCTTGCGTACCCCTGCAGTCCTGAACTTCGTGTACTTTGTCATCTTTTGTCATCATATGAACTTCCTTGTCGTGGTAAGGGAATGGCCTTTTTCTAACATCACGTCCTCTTCATCAGTGAATCTCAATTGTTTCTCTGCGACTTTCCTCCTGAAAAATTCTCGCAGCTTGAAGCACCTCTCGATGGAGTGCGAGGTAGTCCGGTGGTAAACACAATAGTTCGGACATTCTCCATCCTTCTTGGGTGGTAAGTTTTCTACTTGCGGTAATACCAGTTCTTTGTCAGCTATCCATTCCTTTACCAGTTTTTTAACCATCTCAATGCTGCAAGTGTATGACGGTAGGTCATTGTCGCACCATCTTTTGTTCTGGTCGTCTCCTTTTCCTCGTTCTCATTTCTATTTGCTAAAAGCTGTAGAGGCCTGGGCCTTGTCACTGCGAAATGTGACTTGCTTCGTAGGTGGCTTAATCGTATTGCGAAGATTACATGCTGCCTCGATGAGTGTTGAAAACGTTGGAAGATTGAGGTTAATAAGGTGTGCCCTATACCCTCGCAAGATTCCCTGATCACACATCTGTATTGGATGATCTCGCTGACTGTGTCATGACATTCGACGGCTAGATCCTAAAACTTCTTGACACACTTGAGCAAATCATCTCCCAGCCTCTGCGTCTCTCTAACCAGGGTGAGCGTCGTAACCTTCTCGTGAATTTGAAAGAATTTTGTGTGGAGCTTATTGACCATGTCTTCCCAAGTGATGAAGGAGCCTGACACGAGATTGACATACTAACTGTAAGCCCTGTCTATCAAAGATTTGAAGAACTCCCACAGGCGTAGTGTGTGATCCCCTCTATAGGCCCCCAATGTCTCCATGAATCTCTCCATGTGTTCTCTGGTGTTCCCCTTCCTTCCATCGAACTTCATGAACTTCGGGGCAACAGAACCCTCAAGATAAGGTACCCTTAACAGATACAACGGGCAAGGCGGCTGAATATTCAAATCTAGCAAGGATGGCAGCTATTTTTTCATTCTCTCTTGCTGGAACATTTTTTGGACGTCTGTAATTGTAGCAAATGGTCTGGATTGATGGAGCCCTATATCGTCATGGGGATCACCTGTGCTTGGGACCTGATCTATTTCATTAGCTGCTATTAACCCACCAGGGTCACCTATGGGTCTGTGGCTGTCTCTTTTGCCAGAAGCCTCTCACCTGGAGCTTTTACCCGATTGGCATTGGTCACCACCGTCAAGATTGAATTAGTCAGCCCTGTGATAGCGTTCATGATGCTAGTCTGGCCATCTTGAATAGCCTGCAGGGCATCTAAGAACAAATCATCTTTGTTGGTGTTGGGATTCACTTGCTGTTCCGTTCCAGGCTCATTGTTGCGTTCGTTGTTGTTAGAATGAGCTTCTGACATGGCTAGTGTAATGGTTAGTGTAGGGGTTGTGTGTAATCCACTCTGTGTACTGGCCATTCACAAATTCACCTCCCAGTGGAATTGCCAAAAGAATGTAGGGTTCTTTTAGAAGTAATTAATATGGAGAGATAAAATATACAAAGTAATCTAAACACACAGGACAGAGAGAGATGGTGGTTAGGTGAAGGAGAAGGCTAATTGAGTTTGGAGTATCTAGCAATATGAACACGTATATGATCGTCTGAATCAGATTATGAATTCTATCCCATCAGAGCACAATCATCCCTCATATGTATAACCCTCTGATGGAGTTATTAGGATTAGAATGGGACTCTAAGAAATACAATTGAATCAGGAGAGGTAATCTCTGGGATCAAGAGAGAAGATCCGTAGATTAACCATTTTTCAGAGTATTAGTGTTCTACTCCAACTCAATTAGGTCGGCTATCGGGCATCCTGTGGATACCCGACCCATCGAGTTAAGTACCCGACTCACTCGGGTTGAGTGACTCGGAGGCCACTCGAGTGACTTGAGTGGGTGAGTCCCATGGCTCGGGATGTCCTTTTCTTAGTCACCAAGCCACATGTCTCCCAACATCTCGTGCAGGATTGTACTGCCATTGTCTTTATTTTCTCTGGGATAGACTTTCGATTCTCAGAGGAATCAATGCTGATATAGCCTGTGCTATATATGTTTTGTCCTTGTTTAGTGTGTGCTAAGTCACATAATCTGTGCTATGTCGTCATAATTAGGTAGTTAGAACTACACTCACAGTTTGTGCTGTTTTCATTATTTGTGTCATGGCAATGTAACCAGGTAATTTGAACTATTGCCATATTCTGTTCTATGCTTCACAGTCTGTGCTATAGAATATCTTCATTCGTAGTCAGGGCTATGCTTCATAGTATGTGCTATGAAATATTATGTATTTTCTATGTAATGAGTAACAATAATGGATACTCGAGCTACTAGGATCCCAGTGACTTGAGTCCCCATAACCCGAATAAAGTAAATTCATATCTAGTATCTAGCGTATCTCTAGGCGAGCATATCCCTTATCCATTTTTCCAACGGTCAAGCTGAGTAGTCCATTAGTCGAGCTACTGGACCTTCATACGCTCGAATAGCCAATAGCTTAAATAGACTAAACTTTTGTCCTTGGTAGTGAATTTCAATAGCTCAAGTGTATTGATCCATTCGAGCTTTTGGCAATGTTCGAGTTATTCAGGCCTCGAGTTGCTCAGATTTCAATGGGTCGAGTCACTCGCATTTGCCAATCGTGCCATTCGAACCTCATAACTACCTTATTTGTGTATTCTTCAATTAATTTGGGATAAACGAGCCACTGGTGTCGTAGTCAACCAACTGAGCTACTGTGGATGCCAGTAGCTTAGATCCTCTTTGGCTCGTTTTAAGCCCTAATATCTCTTCCTCTATGTGTTTCAATTGAGGAATTATCCGATCTCGAACCCATACCTCTATTGCTAAAAGGATGTGTAACCATGTCAGGCACCCGAGCTGTTGGGATTTCCATAGGCTCGGGTCTCAATAACTCTAACCTGGTCAAATCTATTTAGTAGTTTGCATATCTCCAGCTTAGTGTATTTCCCTTCTATTTGTTTGATAACTCAGTCTGCAATATGCACTCCGAATCAACGAGAGCCCTCAGCTTAGCAGTTCGAGCATGGATTCAATTGAATTTATTATTTCTAGGTAATTTGTTTCATCTACATTTGATAAATTTTCATACTAGCTTTTTAAAATTAATTTTATGGATAAAACGTTATTTTTTTTCTTTATGTTCAAATTTAAACAATATTGCACTTCTATATATAGTTGATAATAACAATTAAAAAAAATAGATGTATGGTTCTTAAAATATGGCCACTTTATCAATTTGGTCCTAGAAATTATAATTTTGTCAATTGCATCCTGAATGTTTCTAATTATAGTCAATGAAGTCCAATTGCTCACGGGCCGTCTAAAAAAATTAACAGCGTCAACGATTATGAGGGCATTTTTTAAAGAAAAATGCAGAACATTAGTTAGCCTTTTGGGGGAAAGTTTTTCACGAGTTAAAGTAACCACTTTGGTATGTGTATATATAACTTATATCTCTTTGTTTTTTAAGCAAAAATAGTGCAACGAATTAATTTTTAAAAAAAATTGTGAATAGGAGAAAAAGAAGTACAACACACAAGTTCCAAAAGTGATGGCAAGCATCTGCTATTGCTGTAAACAAGCTCAATAAGGACTTCATAAACTACTGCAAATATTAGAAGAAGGCTTTTTCATTGTGGAAAATAAGAGGTACTAACCATTATCATTTCATGAATATCTTGTATTAATATTTTTTTGTTGTAGTAACACGTGTTATATTTTTCATAGGAGGCTATATGTGGATTCTTTATTTGGTGTAACCCTCCGACGTGTGACTGAGCAAAGGTGGCGATACCTACCTTATTAGGATTATTGTAAAATAATGATGAGTAACCTAAAAGTGCTAAAAGGCAGGAGAGTTATTTATGGGTTGTGTTGTGTTTATCATGGTTGTTGACACCGCATTTTTGCCCCGCTTCTCAAAAATCACAAAAAAGAACTAATTTTATTCATTTTTCTTTTTATGACCATGCAAGGTAGGCCAGGATGACCTGGGCAAAGAAATTCAAATTAGGACGGTTGATCATAACAAGCCCACGAAATCCTCATAATCATGAAAGGACCAGAGCCATTCGATAGTAAGAACTCACGACATTAGACTCGATACCAGCAAAAACAGACCACCCAAAGAGAATCAAGACGATCTGGGCAAAAATACCTAGATCAGAACTGTTGATCATGAAAGCCCACAGAACCCACAAAAAGTTGTGAAGGGGCCAAAGGCATCTAACAGTGAGGTCTCGTAATATTAGACCTGATGTATCCGAAAATGGTAAACTGACCCTCCAGAAAGTCATAATGGAAAGGTGTTGTTTTCTCAATCCCTCTTCTCTATAAATTAAATATCTGGTTTGCCAAGAGAAACATTTTGCATGATCGAACCCAAAACAACGAATGACCGTTTTGCCCCTAGAAGGGTCCGATGACCCGTTTCTAGTCACCCCTCACTCTGAGATTAGTCGAACAATTGACGTGACCGTGACCAGTAGCACACCAAGGCTCATTTTCAAAAAACGAATCCATCAAGACCAAGTGGAGTCATTTTTGATCAAATTTGACCCTAATTCGACAACCCATTCAATTTATAAATGCGGTATTTGCAGCGACCTCCTAGGATGACAAGAACCTCAGAGGATAATTTCATATTCTTTTATGTCCAAAGCTTGGTTCGTATGCCAAATCTCGCCCCAAATTGAATTCGTTTGACTACTATTTGGTAAAATCTCAGATATCATGCCCGCTAATTGAGAATGATTTGACCAAAACCGACTTCGTGGTTGGATTTAGAATGTCGAGTTTACCCTAGTAACACTTTCTTAGGGACAAAATCGTTCCCTTATCATACCCATTTCTTTTCATAAACTTCTAAAAAAAGGATCCAACCGTTAGTTGAAGGCCACGTGGCAACCGGTTCTATAGAGCCGACTAGGCTCATTGTTGGATGGTGATACTTGTCAACCAGCTCTATAAAGTCGGCCAATCATTACCTATATAAAGCCAAGCCCCCACGTGCATTTGAGATCAGTTTTCACCCGAAAGTAAAATTCTCTCCCTCAAACTCTCTGCCTCCTTCACTGACGAAGATGACTACCCAAGGGCTCTCCCTTTTCTCACCCCTTGTAATTTTTTTCTTTCTCTATTTATTTTCTGTTTTGTGTGTAGATCTCGCTTACTCAAGGTTCTACTCGTTTAGAAAATAAATACATTCCCCCTTTTAGCCGAACCTCTGCTCGTGAATATTCGGCTAAAAAGTTTGTTTTGAGCGTATGCTTATTTTTGTCAAGAATGCATATGAAGTTAGTATATAACGTCCGGTAGTAATGGGTATACGACTAACTTAGCCATTGATAAAATATTTTCTTTACATTATAGTCATTTACTTTTATGTCAAAAATAGACTAGTTAAATATCCGACTACACCCCTCTCTCTTTACTCGTATTTTGTTTTTGTTGTTGTTGTTGTTGTTGCTGTTGTTGCTACTGTTGCTGTTGCTATTTTCTATCTAATTCAAAAACAAGTCTTTCAATCAATTTTCTTCTAAATAATGAATCAAATGCTATTTTTCTATCAAATCAAATAAGTCTTTTAAATTGGTTTTGCTTTAAACAATCAAGAAAATTATATTTCCCGCCAAATCGTTCCATTTGCATGCCATTATAGGCATATATACATCAAACTGTGCATCTGTGCACGAATTACGACTAACCTAATGATTCCTATTAGAGGATACATAAACAACTCGATGAAGCTTGGTCATGTCATCCAAGCACATATTTTTTTCTTTCAGGATACATAAAACGCAGAAATAATTTATTTAATAAAAAAGATAATTAAAAGGAAATTGGTACCGAAAGGATGATGTTAGGGTACCTAACACCTTCTCAACTCGTAACAGTAAATCTCTGAATTCATCTCTCATTTATTCGCAGACTAAAACGAGTCATTTCAAATTAGGTTTGGCTAATATGCCGTTTTTAAACAAAAATTATTTTTTAACATTCTCTCTCCTTTTTCAGAATTTAAAACCTAATTTCAAACCTTTCTTTGCTTGTCTTGCCAGCTTTGCTTTATATGAAAATTCGTTTTAAAAGGTGACCTAACACGCCTAAACTCAATGTTAGGTGGCGACTCTAATTTTTTCAGTTTATGACAAGATAAACTTAAAAAATAAAAAATAAGAAACTTTCTTTTTTTGTGTCGTATTTTATGCCATGATTTTTTTTCTGGGATTGTCTAGAGAGAGAGAGAGCCAGACCCCAAAAAAAAGTCAGGGCACGATAATGGTTGTTTGTTTTGGTTTGTTTGTATTCAAGATATAGAAATCGTACAATGTATGTTCCCAAAAATAACCATTGCTTTGAGTGCCAAAACAATAAGTTAAAGCACTATTCCAAAAAACAAAGCAAATTCTAAGAAATAACCATAGCTTTGAGTCCATAATATAGGAACTATTAAAGCCACAATACAATAACTATCATAGTACAAAAAGTAAGCTGACTTCAAAAGATAAATTCATGTATCATTCGAAATGTGGCAGTCATCATAGGTGTGGTCCTCAAGTATGATCTTGTGATAAGGTTACTGTACTATTTTGAGCACCCATTAAAACCTGTGTATTCATGTAAATTAAATAGGTAAAACCACATAAAGAATTTGAGACCAAGTAATGAAAGAGGGTAAACTGACATGTGAACGTAAGCATTAGCCCTAACCTTGCCCAGCAATGCATGTGCCCCTACTTAGCCCATCAATGCCTTTGGTCCCTGCCTTGCACAGTACTTAGCCCAACAATGCCTTTGCACTTGCCTTGGACACCCCTATCTTACCCCTACCTTATCTAGCAATGCCTTTGCCCTTGCCTTGGACACCCCTTCATTGCCTCATGTCTAGAACACCCCTGCCTTGCCCTCTGACTGGAACACCTCTGTTGGAGGCAAAACTGCCAAAATCAATGTTTTTGTAAATAATTTTTGGTAAAAAATTAACTGAATGGGCAAATGCTGAAACTGGCTTTAGATAAAATTTTTGACGTTGAACGATCAAAATTAAAACCCGTACAACCACAGTTAATTAAAAAGAATATCTTTTTACCGGTCAATTCTTCAACTATGATTTGATTCCGAATTGAAGCTCCCGTCACACCTTCTACTGTATTTTCTTATGCGATTCTCGAATATAGTGTGGACTATAATCTATTGAGAACTCGTACCGGCAGAACTTGAACAGTTTTAGTCTTGAAGACAAATGATGAATATGGTTCAGCTTACCTGCATATTTATAGGGTTACACCAGGGACTTGTGGAGTAATTATGAGTCATACTTCTAATGGAACACAGATACGTATGCCACGATTTATACAATTAAGCAAACCTCATAGCGGTATCTGCAATTATGAAAATCTTGCAGCGGTTTCTACAATTTTCATAAAACACTAAATTACACTTTACACCACTAAAGAACTATAATTGCACTCTGACCCACAATTCCAAGACCATATTGTATTGAGCTCCCGTTATTAAATGCTTAACTCATCTCCCCACGCTAAGATTTTCGATACCCGTCAAATAAATTTAATTATTGACAATTTAATTTAATCGGCATCTTGAAATTCTTTAAGCCCTTTCGCTTAACTTATTTGACCGCCAGATAATTAAATCCACATGTAGGGTTTGGTCAGGTCAAAACTTATATGCTTCCTTAAGGGGGTATCGTTAATCTCGATCATTCGAGACAAAGTGTACTAGCACAGAGAGTCGAAACAATTGACGACGCTATTATTTGTTCCCTTTAATCAAGACAGGTCTACTGAAACTCTGTGTTACAGTCGTACCAATGGTATGCCCATTTTCATTTAAACTGTGATCATAAAATATATATTCTACAAGAACCTAAAATCTGATCTTCTGTGTGCAAGCCGTACTCTACACACCAGATTAAATACTGATAGAATAAAAAACATCCATGCATAACATTAAAAAAATGATATACATACAATACTCATAAAAATTCTCATAAAATAAAAAATTAATTTTATTAAAAATAAAATTAAATACTAAAAACATGATTTTCAATATATCAATCCTAACAATCTCTCATTGATACTCAAAATCATGTTTCCATACATCTGACTCCCATGCCTTCTACATGACTGTCAAAAGTCTTAACCGGTAAGTTCTTTGTAAAAAAATCTGCAAGGTTGTCTCTTGATACAATCTTGGTCACAGCAACATCACCTCTCTGTACAATTTCTCGTATTAGGTGATACTTATGCTCAATGTACTTTTATTTCTTGTGGACCCTTGGCTCCTTTGAGTTTGTAACCACTCCGGTATTGTCACAACAAAGTGTAATAGCTGACTGAACTGAATGGACCACCTCTAGATCCAACAGGAAGTTTCTAAGCCAAATGGCCTCCTTAGTTGCTTTAGAACCTGCCACGTACTTGGCTTCCATGGTGGAATCAACAATGCAGGACTGTTTGATACTCCTCTAACTTATAGCTCCACCTCTAAAGGTAAACACATATCTCGAGGTAGACTTATGAAAATCTTTGTTATACTGAAAATCTGAGTCTGTGTACCCCAAAAGTACTAGACTGTCTGCCTGATAAACCAATATATAATCCTTAGTTCTTTCAGTTACTTCATTATATTCTTTACCGCAGTCCAATGCTCCTGTCTTAGGTTAGAATGATATCTGGTAACCATGCCAACGACAAAGCAAACGTCGGGTTAGTGCAAAGCATAACATACATGAGGCATCTTACTGTCGAAGCATAAGAAACCGCCTTCATCTTCTCTCTCATCAGGTGTGTTAGGACACTAATCCATTGATAGAGTGATTCCATACCTGAAAGGGAGAAACCCTTTCTTGGAATCCTACATACTAAAATGAGCAAGGATATTATCGATACACAATGCTTGTGATAAGCTCAACATCCTTTGTTTTCGATCTCGTACAAGCTTGATCCCAAGAATGTGATTAGCTTCTCTTAAGTCCTTTATATCGAACTACTCAGATAATCATACTTTAACCGTAGATAATGCCCCCACATTGTTTTTAATAAGCAAAATATCCTCTACATAAAGTACTAAAAAAATTACCACGCTTCTGTCATGCTTCTTGTATACATAGGACTCATCCGGACTCTGATAAAAATCAAAAGACTTTATGGCTTGATCAAATTGAGTGTTCCAAGACCTCGATGGCTGCTTAAGTCTATATATGGATCTCTTAAACTTGCATAAC
Organism: Heliamphora pulchella; assembly: GCA_032270985.1. Classification (NCBI taxonomy): domain Eukaryota; kingdom Viridiplantae; phylum Streptophyta; class Magnoliopsida; order Ericales; family Sarraceniaceae; genus Heliamphora; species Heliamphora pulchella. Next base: position 3,550 of record JAULJZ010193003.1, on the reverse strand, counting down.
ATGTACTCCTGACCCTTTGCAATGAATCCGTCTGGTTGTATCATATAGATACACTCATCAAGACTTCCGTTAAGAAAAGCTGGCTTGACATCTATTTATCAGATTTCGTAATCGAAATGAGTAGCAATGGATAAGAGAATTCAGATAAACTTAAGCATGGCTATCGGCGAAAAGATTTCCTCATAATCGATCCCTTCTTTCTGAGTGAACCCTTTAGCAACAAGCCTAGCTTTGAAGGTCTCAACCTTCCCATCTGCTCCTCTCTTCCTCTTATAGATCCACTTGCATACAATGAGTTTTATCCATTCGGGTGGTTCTACAAGATCTCAGACCTGATTGGAATACATTGATTTTATCTTTGAATTTATAACCCTTTGCTAAAGATCTGCATCTTTGTCCTGAAGTACTTCATTGTAGTTACAGAGCTCTGTATCTAGTTCTACAGGGATTTTGTCAAAAGACTCTCCTAATAATATATACCGATCAGATTAAAGAACAACCCTCCCACTACGACGAGGCACTACCTGTGTTTGTGTACTAGCAGTAACACGCTGTGTAGAATCTAAACCCTGTGCATTAGCACCCTGTTTATGATTTGCACCTACCTTGATAATTCTTCCAATACGACGAGACAATAGGATATCAGTGACTTGTGATTCCTCTTCCGTTCTACTGGAATTTTCTCTTAGTTTTTTCAGAACAATATTGTTTTTGGGCCTGTGATCCATAATATAATCCTCTTTCAAGAATCGGGCATTGGTGCTAACAATTGCCTTCTGATCCTTAGGATTATAAAATAGACCACCCTTCATTCCCTTGGGATACCCTACAAAGAAACAGACTTCTGTCCTAGGTTCTAACTTACTCGTGTTCCCTTTCAGCACGTATGCTGGACACCCCTAAATCTGAATGTGTTTCAGACTAGGCTTACGCCTGGTCCACAATTCTGTGAGAGTAGAAGGTACCAAATTCAGAATATAAGCTGCTATCTCTAAATCGAGTCACTAAAACGAATCGGGTAAATCTGAATAACTCATCATGGAACTTACCATCTCCATAAGAGTCCTATTCCTTCTTTTTGCTACACCATTTGGCTGTGGAGTGCCAGGTGCAGTCAATTGGAATATAATTCCTTCTGATGATAGATAGTCCCTAAATTCTCCAAAGTGGTACTCCCCACCACGGTCGGATCGTAGTGATTTGATACTTTTACCCAGACGCTTCTTTGCCTCCGTATTGAATTCTTTGAATTTCTCAAACCTTTTAGACTTACGGTGCATCAGGTAAATGTATCCATACCTTGAGTAGTCATCAATAAAAATGACGAAGTACTCAAAATCACCTCTAGCCCTGATTGCCATAGGACCGCACACATCAGAATGAACCAGTTTCAACGGTTCCATTTGGCCAAAAAGGGCCACTTGGTCATCTTACCCCCTAAGCAAGATTCACAGATTAGAAGTGCCTCTACCTCGAATGAACTCAAAGGTCCATTTGCTACCGGTCTGTTTATTCTTTTTAGATTAATATGACCCAAGCGTAAGTGTGAGACCCTGACCCTTTGTATTTGAGTTTTTTATATATCTGACGTGTTTATTCCAGTATATGAACAGCATCGATGCATGGTTTATACTTTAAAGTTGTAGAAAAGCATGTATAAATGTGTTTTATGCTTTCCCAGACCTTGGTTAGGTGTGTTGGGTTGGGTTTTGGCATGAAACACAGCAAAAAATTCCAGTACACCTCTGGTGTGGAGTTCGGTCGACTGGAGGGTCCAGTTCGGTCGACTGAACTAGTTTTGTTAAGTTCGGTCGACTGAACATAGCAAAATTTGGTTTTCTATAAATATCCTAGTGGCAGAATTTTTGAGACAAAAACCTTTCTTCAGACCTAAGTTTCCCTTTTCTCTTCCTTCTCTCTAGCTTTGAGGGCCCGGGGCTTGGTTTGTTGTTGATTCCTTTGTGGATCCTTGCTCTCGGGGCCGAGAGCTTCGCATCCATCCGGTCGAATTCTCGTTCTGACGCCGTTCAGTTTGGAGATGTCGAGTTCTTGACTCTTCGAGGTAGGATTCTAGACCCTACTACTGTATTAGGGTGATATATGTAATTGCGTTTGCTTTCTCCGGGTAGAAATGCATCAAACGTGATTTTCATGTGTAAACCATGGTTTTTGGGTAAAAAGTGGATTTTTACGCCTTTTCTCAGTTTTTATACATGATTCGGGTGTGTTGACTTCTGTGGTTTTCAAAATAGGTTTGAAAACGAGGTGATTTGTGAAATCGGGTGAAAAACGTGCTTTTGGAGATTGGAGCTAACTTGCGGGGTTGAGTCTAATCTTTTAAACATTTTTTTGGAAATGGTTTTAGATCTCCATTCTTCTAGATTGGATCTCTTTTTATACATGTGTTGTATAAATCATTTTACGAATTTTCGTAGTTGAGCTACGATGGAATTTTAAATGTTCTCCATAGATGTACCGTAACAGTTGGTATTGCTGAGTTCGGCTTCCATTGCTCCTCGGTGTAAGTCCAAAAATGTGCACAGCGTAGGTGCTCTGTACCTTCGGGTTAGTCCTCGTAAATTGAGTGCGATTGGGTGCTTTGTACCCTCGGGCTCTGGTTTCAAAAATTAAGCAGCAGGTGCTCTGTACCTTCGGTTATCTTTCGTAAATTGAGTGGTTCGGTTGCCTCCGTTAATGGCGTTATTGTTGTGACTCCGTATAGAGCTTGTCATTACTAAACTTGCGGGTTGAGAGTAATGAACGAGAGTCTATAGTTGTTACCTTTGTCGGTATGGTAGAGTCGGTACATAGGATTATATTTTATCTTTCTCCTCGGTTGTGTGGTCTGAATCGAGCTTATTATTTTATTTACAGCTTTCCCTTAACTGTGGCATGATATCTGTTAGGATGACTTGAATAGTTTGAAGGATGAACAATGTGGGGTATTATGAGATAAAATATTTTGAGACTCGAGTTAGTCTGGTGGAAAATTGATGGTTTTTGAGTGGAAAACCTTTTTGGCTCTCGTGGTTGAGCCCATGTATGTGTAATTGCATAGCTTGCTTTACAGTTTTACTGTCTATTTTCTATTGGGCTTCGGCTCACGGTGTGAGAATTTTGCTGTAAAACTCTTTTCAGGTGAGCATGATGAGTTGACCTAGTTGCAGAGGTGATAGAAGACTTGCTGTAATTTTCTTTGTTTTGTACATGTACTTTTACATGTGTTACCTATTTCAGAAGGCTGGTTTTGTACGCCTTGAGGCGATATACTTATTCATGTATGAGATGCATGTTTCCAGTTTATGAGAGTTGAACTGTGGGAAATTTATCCAAATGTTGTATATTTTGATTATCAAACTGTGAAACCTATTTTCGTTAAATGACTATTTTGGTGGGCTTTCGCGTGACCCAGATGTTCGGGGCGTGACAACTTGGTATCAGAGCTCTGGATTCGAATACCTATGAGCCATGGAAAAGAGGGTACATCACCTTGTGAGGATATATGTGTGCTTGATTGCATGTGTTACAGCGTTTTCCTAACATAGCATGA